>MU950667.1:0-12153 GCA_036418165.1 Cooperia oncophora
ACCGTTCTCAGCCTTTTCGTTGAAACGCGTATGCGACAAAAAGTGGTAGAAAACGAGTAATACGAAGGATATAATGCTGTCATGTCATTTGCTCGCTTCAACAACTGGTGCAGAAAGACTTTGGCACCGCGGAAAACGCAGCCGCACTGACCCGCCCCGACAGTCCGTAATGATGAGGAGAGTACAGAGCCAAAAGCAGATATGCTTAAAAAAAGTTCCCGTCGTAATACTGGTAAAACATTATTCAACAGATAGTCAACACTACTCCTTACTTCAGTTGAAAAGGAACCAATTTACTCCTACTCCACGATTACGAATGTCGAGAAGATGCATGCCCAATGATCTCGATGCCGAAGTACGGAAGCTTCTATCTTATACCCCGAACTTACTATCAGAAGTTTTTGATTGCTAAAAATTTTGATAGTCGTCGTCTACTCAAAAACGAGGTGGCAACGTTCTTACATAGCTATTGACACCCTTCCGGAGGAAGGGGGTAGGGAAGCTCCGAAAGATGGGCATGAGTCCTGTTGTTAGACACTCGTGACTAACCTGCTCACTGAGGCCTTTTTTCATGAACGAATGATTACTCTCAAGTTTTGTCGAAAAGGAGCGTAAACCTTCCCTCAACTTAAAATAATCAGGTCATAGATAATGTAAAGACAAAGAGACGCCACCTTGCTTTTTGGGGTTGTGAACCCGTCCCGAATAACAAAGATGTGCATCACTTCGTGGACAAACAATTAATTTATAACGAAGCAGTAGTTGCATCAATACCCTTTGGCCTTACTGCTGCATGCAGGGCGTTCAGACTTATAGAGGACGAAGGCGAGAACACCAACTCAGTTATTGCGACATGCCAGTGACAGTGAGTGACTGCAGATGCAGAGAACAAAATTCAATACAGATGAACACTGTCAATTAAAATTATTGCCTATTAGTGAAGGTTTTGAGAAGCTCCCTTCCGCGAGCTCCGATCATCTTTACAATGCGATTCCCAATCACTTATTGAGTGTTCGTTTTTCAGCAGCATGTGACGCCCGGCATTTAGCCGAGCGGAACCAAACTGGTAAGGTATACGCGTTAAACGCACACTCCACAATGATGAAACCAGGGCAATGACGTTCAAATGAACGTTCGGAATAGCAGGGCCCATCGATAAGCCTGGTAAGGAAGACATAAGTGCCTTTTCGATTCGATCAGCACATGCGGAGTACTGTTCCAGCATCATTGACGCCCAAAGAGGAAGCTCCTTCTCCTGATCTCTATCAGATGATTTGCGCTGTGATCCACGAGCCATGTCCGAAATCGATGAGACCACCAACGAAAGGAATCACCTATGTCCAGCGAAAGCGCAAAGAAAGAAAACTAAGAATTGACTGGGCAATGGAGCAAGAGCAAGGGAGAAAATAAAGTGTGAGATTCAGATGGGGAGTTTTTCGAAAGCAAAAGAAGGATGAAAGAAGCTGAATAAATTATGAAAAAAATCAAGTAACCGAGAGGAAATAGTTGCGCCGCCGCACGCACCGAGAACAGTGACGAAGAAGTAAGAGTGACTTCAAGAACTACAGGCCTGTTTGCCTTACTTCGTCACTTAGTAAAGTAATGGAAAGGATCATATGTGACAAAATTAGAGACTTCCTTCTGGCACAACATCTTTTATCTCCGAGCCAGCACGGCTTCGTTCCGAAAAGGTCCACTTCCTCTGCGCTACTTTCTTCTATTCCGGCATGGCAGTATGCCCTCGATAAAAAAGAATTGGTGGTTGCTGCTTACATAGATTTCTCTAAAGCTTTTGATTCCATACCATTACATCTCTTGTTTTCAAAGTTAAGTCAGTTTGGAATTACAGGGTGCCTCTTGAAATTCATAAAAGAGTTCCTTTCGAACAGACACCAAAGGGTACTGCTCAACGGAACATGTTCGAGAATATACCGAACTGAAAGTGGTGTTCCTCAAGGTTCTTGTTTAGGGCCGTTGTTGTTTATTATTTACATTAATGATTTACCCAAGTGTCTTCCTTCTGGCATACAATGTTCTATGTATGCGGATGATGTCAAGGTTTATTGCTTTGGGGAAGCTACACTGCTACAACATGCTCTTGATGCCATATCCGTTGTTGTTGGGCCTAGAAAATGGGAACTTACTATTTCCTCCGATAAAACGGTTGCCCTACGAATGGGTCCACACTGTACACCCGCTCCCAGGTTTTCAGTTGATGGTGTTGAGCTCAATGAGCCAGATGCCATTAGAGATTTGGGCATTGTGTACACAAGCTCGTTATCGTTCAATGACTACATTACCAAGATGGTGCACTTGGCACATTGTAGGGCGAACTTCATATTGCGCGCCTTCTCTTCGAGAAGCATCAAAATTCTGTTCCAGCTCTTTGCTACATATGTGCGCCCAACTTTGGAATATTGTCCCATGTTGTGGAGCCCTCACACCCGTGCTATGGTTGATCGTATTGAAAGTGTTCAGTCCAAATTTACAGAACGGATCTTCGCCCGTCAGGGCATTTTCCATATTTCGTACAAAGATAGGCTTGAGTATCTAAAGGAAGACTCCCTGGAAATGAGGAGGAGGCTTTGTGATTATGAGTTTGTTTACAAGCTTTCGGCGGGATTAGTGGACTTAGATTTCGATGTCCTCTTCAAAAGATCTCCAACTATTGGTCGCACCAGGGGCCACCGTTTTAGGATTCTAAGGGAGAAACCCCCCAGATCAGCTGATGTTTCGGATTTCCTTCACTCAGAGGATTGTAAGCCTCTGGAATGACTTGCCGTCAGAGGTTGTTAACTCGAGCACTTCCGTTTCGTTCAGAAATAAACTTAGAAAAATTATGATTTCTCGTGGTTGGTTCTGAGAACAGAAACTGAACAATGTTCGCGTTGGTGAGGCCAGGATGTGATTTGTTGTTGCTGGTTCAATTTCTACTTTTTTCATAAGAGTGCTATGTAATGATGTGGTTCTTTTTGGGTTTTTTTTACCGTTTGATTGCTGTCTAATGTTCTTGCTTTTTGTGTATGTGTTGTGTTCTACTATCCTCCCCCCCCTACTATGAAGTTCAGTCTGCGGCCGTTGGAGTGGTATCAGCAAGGTTGGCGGACCTACTAAGTTGGTATCCGGAGTCCTAAATTTGCTGCCATGGACTTGCAGTGTTGGCGCCCACTGCCCTTCTGCGCTGTTTTCCCTCTCAACTTCGCAGGACTTTTCAGTTTATGACCTTACTGTGTTTTACTTATCGGAGTTATGTTTGTGTTTTTCTGCTTATATCCTGAGTTTCTTCTTCAATCAGGTCTGCGATAATAAATCCGTAAATCGTAACATCGGCTATCTGATAAACACAAACTGGTAAATCGCTTGTGGACTCTGACAGACGTAGATTGAATACCATACTCTTCCTGCCGTCACCTGCCGGATCGCGAAACGCTTGCCGTACGCCGCGTGTTAGCGGCGTACGGCACCGTAGTCATCAAACACCAATCTTAGCAGGCGATGCGTTAGCGCCTTTGTCCAACAACGCGCCAGCAGTTACGGCGTTAACACGGTAACATGCGCACTCGAGACCGCCCGTATCGCAACCATCCGGCACACAGCTTGGCCATCGATGCTTGTATTCTTATCGCTTCACTTATGAAGTACAACCATTTATGAAGTGTGAAACGTCGCTACACGGGAGTGCGCAGCCGTAGAGCGGTTGTTGATTACTAGCTAACAGCAACTCGTCCAAAAAGCTCATCATCATGGTGCAGAAAAAAAAAGGTTTTTTTTCCGCACAGATTTTCGGCCAGTTAACTCGGCTTCTTCGACTTTCCCCATCAAATACGCGTCCTGCCACATTATTTTTCAGCACTAAATTACAGGGTCTCATGCCTTTAACGCACACTCCTGATATACCTATTGGAATAGAGCTAGGTTTTGGAGACCGATAGCAATGTCGTTTCTGACCATAACAGCAATCTAGCTATAATATGTGGACACTATGCCTTCCGACAACTGTTAAGCCACTACAGAAGGAACGAGATCACAAATCAAATTGGGAGATTTCTTCGATTACTTCAGCCGCGAGCAAGCTTACCGATTTTGTGATTTTTGTCCTCGCCCACGATGATCGGAAATTCCCTTTCGAAAAGATCATGTCGTTGTAGAAATTCTTCAAATGCATGGAGGAAGTCGGCTTCTTTGTACTGGCCGTCATATGTGAAAATGGGAGTGTCTCTGGAAAACAAACGTGATCGCTCGGCTCGACTTCTGGGACATCTGCTGGAACGTTGAATTGACTAGGATGTAAGGCTTGAGAGCTCTTTTTGATATTTATGGTTGCCCGGAATTGCTGTAGTTCCACATCCCAAATTCTAGTAAGACCCTTGGCAGCCACGGTTCCAGCCCGCTTACTACTATGGATTACTGGGCAGGAATTAATGGAAAATCAAAAAAGACAGCAGGCGGTAACAGGAAGTGTGGAAAGAATTTAAGCTCACTTGCCAAATTATGTTTTGAATGTGCGCAGCAATAGGTTGTGTCGTCGATTTTCTCTGAATAAAGCGAGACTTTCGCTGCTGGGAATGTATGTCGAAGTTCGAATTTTACTGGATGGTAGAAGAGTAAATGACGTGGATTCGTCTTCAGGCACTCCAGCGCTTTTCCAAGGCTTTCCTTAGAGAAATGTTGTTGGAGACAGGTGACGATTTGCAACGATCTGCAATTAAAACGATTTTTCAGACGTACACCATGAAACTTGGGTGAAAACAACGCCTATCACTCCGGAAGGGACCCTTAATTTCGTGCGAGAAGCTACTCAAAACTGTTTGTTATCTATATATTCAGCGCCGAATCAAGCGCTATGCAGCTCCTCTACAGGATTTGTCGCGCTGATAGGCTTCGCGTGCGACGTAGCGCCCGCAAATGACAATGTTGCTAGGTGTAGCTGGCGGCAAAAGGCACTGTGTAAGATAGCCATGAATGTCCATGATGTCGTAGTCTACATTTTTTCCGGTGCTCCAGTCTACAGGCTAAAGCAAACTAAAGAAGCGCCGTGCCCACTGCCTTGGCGGTCTCCCTCACGAAAACCACATCCACCACATACCTTACGGCCAACCAGGTAATTGCTCTGCTGAGTCCTGAGCATTCTACAACAGCCATCTTTGCTAGTCTGTTACACGGATTTGAATTGCTCAGCTTTTACAGTCCTAATTACCGTAGCAAAATCATGTTCAGGTAGAGGGAAATCGAAACCCAAAAACATCATGAGGACCTCGCAAGTTCCTTCAGTTATTTAGTGCCCTAATCAGAGACGTGTATAAGAACTGACTTGATGCCGAGCTTATTCTTACTGCCATTTGGTCACTTAATGCGCCCCTACCTTTTCACCAAAAAACTGACGTGTAGAAGTTGACCAACGCTCCACGCAAGTACCACACCAATTTTTATGGATAGTGACAACCGGCGAGCACATTCAGCGATCCCAAATTGTGGGCAGCGGGGGCTTAAACTGATAATGTGAAGGGGCTACGCGACTCAGCAAGGATAAAAAAAGCCCAAAAGAAATTTGAAAACGCCATGATTAAATCCCTTCTAATCATGAACATCCTACGTGTATGCGAAGATGAGTGAGCGCAGCATCTACAAGACAACCAAGCGGCGATAGAGCACGCAGCAAGGCACCATATGCGCGCGGTAGCACTCCGATATGGGCCTTAATTCCATGCTTGCGGTGCGCTTTCTGCTCACTTTTAAGCCGCAAAAAGGTACATCTTAGTTACTGCCCTGCAAAGGCGATTGGAATTTGCAAAGCATCCTTCTGGAGGTGCGGACCGCGATCAGGTATAGAAGTTGGAGATATGGCGTCGGGAGGGTAGTGTGGTCCGCGACGAACAACCTTGTACCGGTTTCGCGGCAAAAAATTGTAAGGGAGGGGCGCTATAGCGCAATATAGGTTCAGTGACGCCTCCTTTTTTCCAGTGACTCCGCCTCCAGACTCCGCCTTCAAGGCCCGCCTTTCAGTGAAAACGAAGCTGCAGGACGAAGCATGAAAAACGTCCTTCGTACGGCCGTATAGTTCTCATCAGGGAAAACTGTGCGGATGGGAGCGTAGTGATGGAGATGGAGTTACTTGGACACGTACAAACTGAGAGAAATGGGGTTCTATCTAGGGCAGTTGGCATGTTTTTTTTCTGCTTTTTCTTCACTATCGAACTTACTCAGAACCTTGTCGTCTATATGCAAACCCCTAATCCACTACCTGTGATGGCGAATGATTGCAGACTTTGCTTTTACCTCAGCCTCGGGCTCAAGTGCCTTCTTGGATGCTAAGAATCCTTACTGTCCCGCGCTCTTAACTCGTTATCTAAGGAGCAGTTCATTTTAACAATGAAGGGAAATCACTCCATTATTACCTGCGCGACATCGTGACTCAATAAGTAGATGATGAATGAGATCGTAGTGGCTGGTCACTGGTATTCGAAAAAAACAAACTTCTAAAAACGAAAGTTTAAATAAGCTTTCTGAGGAGGGGAAACGGTGAAAACATAGGACGAGACGAAAGCTACTTCGTGAGAAGAGAGTCAGAGACCAGGCGATGAAAGGAAAAAAATAAAGACCGACCTCTTTTGGGATGCGGCAGCTCTACTTTGATTCAGAATCTTAATGACTTCTGCATGCGGTATGCCCTACTCATGCTCTACTTATTGAGTAAAGAGCCATGTCAATAGTTATGTCCTCCCAGACAAAGGGTGATACCCAAATCTATTACCTACCTTAGAGGAATGAAATTTAGGCATTTTGGACAGGTGGAGCCCCCTGCGGCTAGACATTCTCGTCGGTCATGTTTGGCACTTGCCGCTACCACACTAATTCACCCTCTAAACCAGGCAGCGATCCTCAATGTCAAAATCATCAGTAGTATACTCGAAATTCCCTGGACTTGGTAGGTCCTCCCACTGTGACCGCATGCTTCAAACTTAACCTGAAGGATATGCTTCTGTGAGGTATTTTAGGAGTGTATGGTGCCGCAACACGATGTTCATCAACATTCTGCCCTGACAAGGACGTCAAACGATCAACTCCTTGTGGGAACGTTCACCTGGTCTGTTTCAGAAAACTGAGCAGTCTCTCAAGAGCCCATTAAAAAAAAGCTTCCTGTCGCAGAACTTTCAATTACCAAGCACGCCTCTCTGGCTGGTTCTTTCTTCACCTACTGAGGTAGTTTTCCAAGCATAGGAGAGAAGACTTGAGTTAGAAGTCCGATCAGAAATGCACACGTAATAACAGATGAAAATAATCCATCATGGCCTTGAGCATCCGTATATGGACGACTCAGAAAGGGCTTGTGAGAATTAGTCGAGTATGGGGCAAATTATCAACCCTTCTCGGTACTACCACATTCCGACTTATTTCAGCGACCTGGGGAATGGTGCATTTTGATAGAAAATCAGAGTCGATCGAATGGTCGGGCACGTGTTGCACCAAAAGTAAAGGCGCAATTGTCCGATCACGTGAACTATGAATCATCTCTGGAGTGCACAATAAATAGGATGGCTGGTGTAAACAGCACAAGGGCATGGGAAATAGTTCACTGAAGCACGATAGCCCTTGTGGCTGATGGGAGCCATCAACTGCCCTATTTTCTTCACTTTTTCACTTCAGTTCCCCTCATTGTAACACCAAGCTCCTAGATATGAGATTCAGTTCCGCTTCAAATTTAGCATCACTTAGTCACAAAATAGACTGGATCCAGGTCAGGAACCAGGTCTCCGCCCAGCTTTCCCGATTTCCAGCGCTGTCCTGTACACAGAGTACTAGAGTACTAGCTGCATGTGCACTAAGTATTAGTATTTGGTTGTCCGGAAAGTTCTCAGCGTTGGGTGTTTCACTTTGAACGATCGTAACTTTTTTAATACTCATCGGATTTAATCGAAATAGGCACCATTCGAATCAGCACACTTTTGCCAGTGTGATAGCAGTCGAGAAATTCATCAAAGCTAAAATAACTGGGTGGTTTTGTAAAATTCACTCACGAAATCCACGAAGGCTTTTTTGCCTGGTCCTGATTGATGAAGTATTTTCCAGCAAGGGGTTCTGAAAATGTTAGAAAAGGTGATAGTCGGTTGGCGAAAGGTTGAAAGAATATGGCGGTTGAGGTAGAACTTCAACCCCCAATTCGTTCAATTTATGGATAGTGATTTGTGAAACGTGTGGGCGGGCGTTGTCATGCAAAGGAATCGGACCCTTTCTTTTGATAAGTGTTGGCTGCATCTGACAAAATTTTCGGTACAATACGTCGATTTCTTCACAGTAGGGTTCTGATGTGATGGTTTGGCTTGGTGATAAAAAGTTAAGTGGAATCCCCCCGCCGATTCACGAAGCGTGAACCAGAATCTTTTTTTTCGGTAGAAGGGCGATTTGAAAATTACTGTGGTTAGTCGAAATCCAACACTGTCCGGAACGCTCCGTTATCATACATGACATTTTCATCACAGGTGACAATTCGGTCCAAAAACAGGTCGTTTCTGCTGCGCAAAAGCAATGCAGAAGGAACCTCGAGACGTGCCGATTCCTGCCGGTCACTCCGATTGTGGGGCACCCAATTGTCGAGTTTTTCACCTTCCAATGCGTTCCAGACCATCTGCAACAGTGGATTTGCCAACGCCTAGCTCTTCTGCTATCTCTCGAACTGTTTGGGATGGGTCAGCCTCCAAAATCCCCTAAAATCCTCGTCAGATATTGCTTTAAGGTGGACGCTATGAGGTTCATCTTCAAGGCTGAATCTGTGAGAACGAAATTTGTTGAGCGTTGCCGATTGCCGCACAGTGCTTTCTCTAGCACTATTGGGCCCCCACACCTGGTTAATTTGTTGAGCTGTTTCGATTGCGGATTGCCAATTTATAGTCGAAGAAAAAAATCGTCCGAAGTGCTCTTTTCACATGCTTGAAAACCTTTGAAAAAATGGGGTTTATTGAGCAACGGTGAAACGGCAATCATACATCAGATAGCGCAAGAAATTCTCTACAGGATGTGCTACTGAGAAGCAAGGCAGAATGAGTTTTTAATCAGCAGTGAATGTACAAAAAATAGGTGCACAAAACGCTGAGAACTTTCCGGACAACCTAATAACATGCATTCTCGAGATAAACGCCTATGCAAACGAACGAGGGCTGTCGGAACTACTTGTGTTGTGCATTCATTGGAAATTCTAAAAGATTCCGATGGCGCTGTAGCGATAGTGTCTATCGACAAATTTAGAGCCACGTTTATATCTGGCTTGAGACACAGCCCCCCATGAGTCCTCTAGAAGGAGTTAAAGGTCAGGGCAAGATGGACGCCAGATTTTCGCGTATACTTTCTAGTGAACGGCGCTTCAACGCGCATATCATAGAATAATCTTCAAACGTGCAAGCTGTTGGTACGTGTTTCGACGGGGGGAAGGGGATTTTATATTATTATAATATGTTTCTGGTTGCGGTTTTACAAATTTGCTCTGGTTAACTTGTGAAGCGCTTGTGAAGTGCGCAACATCGTCTATGCGACATCCCAAACGTGTCAACTCGAAAAAGAGTATAGATGGTTGGCAATGCTATGAAGCAGAATGCCCTCGTCGTTAAAACAGCGCCCAATTCTGTCTAGAGTTGTCGCCGACTTGGGAGTATTCACGTCTATTAGATATGGATATGTGAAGGAGTATTCAAAATACACTCCTGTATGTGACGGTGAAGAGGGTCGGCGTTGCGGACAGGTGGTGAGCAGCAAGTCTTGACAATTTTTGTTCTTCTCACTGACTATTACGAACTTTGCATGTTTACTTCATTGTTGTGTGCACGATTTTCAAAAACAAACAAGTTTTTCTTTATTCGCTGGTAGAAATACTCAATTTTCGCAGTGTTTGCCAGGTGCCTGCCATAGAGTACCGGTTAGCAACTGTTCTATACTGATAACATGTACAGTCCTCATCATTGCGGACCGGTGGGGCGTGGCAGTGCGGCTGCTTTGGTGCGGTTTGGCAAAATCGTTCTGCACCAGTTTTTGAAGCGGGCAAGTGCATTATGATAATATCCTGGGTGTTGACTCTATTCGTTTTCCCTCCACCACTTTTGTTGTCGCATACGCGGTTGCCAAGAACAAGGATGAGATAGGCTTCCAAGTGTGCGCACTCATTCGTGGCTGACTGGCTGATCCGCGAAGCGGTCTGTAATGATGAGGACTAGTACTGAGACAAAATAACTCGAGGGTGTTTCCGCTGATCAATCGAGAGTTGTAGTGGAGCTTCTCTAACGATTTATCTACAGGAATTTTATGAACGATAGATTACGATGGTCTAAATATAGAGATGTGTAGATACATCATTTATCCTATAGGCCAGAGTAGGTGGTGGCATTATGGCATGGCCGGGAATGGTTTGCGAATTTCCAGTCGTCCACACAGTCATCTTGTTCTGTGTTGCATACAAGCACGACAAGATGAAATATCGACAGAAACATGAACGCATTCAGGTTAAAAGGCACGGTTAGCTGATAAAAAGACCTAGGTAAGTGTTGAGAAATGTAGAAGAGAATTTCGCGAATGTGACGTCTATGAGGAGGAAATGCAAGTGGTACGTTGGAAACATCGTCAGGCCTCCTTATGCCTCAACTAACTGTAGAGGTAAGAGAACTTACACCTATGATCTCTGCGCGAGAGCGGTTAGCTTCTGCTGACGCCTACTATTAAGGCGGAGTCTGGGGGGCGGGGTCCTGGAAAAGAGATGTACACTGGAGGGCACATTGCCGTTAATCATTTAACGTGCAACTTCCCGCGCGAAATGGCCAGGGTTGTCACTCCGGACTGCACTACCTTCCACATAATCTCTTACATTTTCATAGGTCATCGCGAACCGTTCCTTTAAGTTGAAACAAGATTCCACGCCTACCCGATCTCAGGGATTTCGAGTATAATTATTGACGTTATATAGGAAAATAATATGAAAGAGAAATTATCAAAAAGGGTTATTCCGAAAATAAACCTCCCCTGCGGGCGGTTGCATAGGAGATCCCATTTTAAGAAACCTTATCGGTTGTTCATGAAGAAGGTTCAAGGATGCGGAGAAAGTGGAAAAAATTCTAGGAAAAAAATAGAATGTTCATAAAAACACATAACTATAAAATAAACACATACTATAAACTGTAAAACAGAGAGCGTAAATGCAGCATGAACTGTACAGCAGAATTGATGCGCACTCAAATGTTTCAGAAGTCAGAATGGAAATAGAGTAATTCCAGAGAGTTGAGTTGTGGAGCAGTTTTTTCTACCCTCTTCACGGAAAGTCAAATTAAGTGAAAGCAAAAAATAAAGGGAACAAATAAAAGCTGAGGCCAGCTCGTGACTGAACTGCATGTCTGATGCGTGACGAACGAGCCTGTCGTTGGGGAGAACACCCCAGCAAAGAGCGATCAGAAAACGATTATGAAAGTACAACGTCAACTGTTTCCCCACGCGATGCCTTGAACAACACTGCCATTCAATGGCACTCATGCGATCCAAAGGGCTCTCAGTTTCAACGCTGAATATAGGTTTTTGTGCCAATGTAAAAGAATACTATTATCGGCTGCAATGCTTATCTATCACTTGAATATTAGGCGCTCGAAACAGATATTGATGAAGTTAAAAACGGACTTCCTGTTATGGCAAGTGGCCCTTTATCAAGTGCAGGTTCGAGAGGTTGGGTCTCGGATTAGCTAAGGCCGATCAGGTCTTCCATCCTTACAGGTTCGGTTGACCGCTAATAGCCTCTTTCAGGAGTTTAATAACATTGACTTGCTCTTTGGTCGACTCCCGCAAATCGTTGTATACAGGGGGGGGGGGCAAAAAAAGTCACTTTTCTTCATTGACTTTCGAGGCGCTATAAGTTACACTTTATTAAATTCTGATCGGACATTTTTACCACCATATTAAAGAGCATATCAAATACTATCATGACACTCCGCCACAGCCTTCTGGACGAGCGCCATCGATTCTGGCACGCGACCGCGATGTATGACGACCAGGGAGGTCGTTCAGGACATGGCGCGCTTTTTGAAAACGGTTTTTTGCATTGTGTAGGGGCACGTTCATGGACTACCAAACTGACGTTCATTTTTCCTAAATGGCTCTTTGAATACCAAAAAAGGAGTGAAGAAGAAATGT
>MU950674.1:0-13451 GCA_036418165.1 Cooperia oncophora
CGAGTACCAAAATTATTGTGCCTTTACGCCTTTGATATCGTTTTACACCTTCTCGGCCTGAACAACTCTGTTTCAGATTGATGTGGCAAAAAGACCTATCGATTAATTCTTCCACAAATGGCCTCAGCATCGCACACCTTGCAAAAGGTAAGGGACATCGCTCCTATCCCACTTTCCGTAAATGAAGACTGTGTGAGAAGGGATTGGTAAACTGAGCGTCGTTACTGCTGTATTCTTTGAGGAATATTGATTTTCAGGTGTGTGATGGTTTCGTGGATCGCTAGAAAGATTGGGCCTGGCTCCCGTCGCGATCCATTGGCTCACCCGTAAAGGACTTAGCTAGTAAGCAAGACTTCCTTCCTCATTCTTTACGTGGTGATCGATTTGCTTTGTTCCAGATCCACAAGGGCGATTGTGGTCCAAAACGTGAGATGGAGAAGTACTGCAAAGAAGACTTCGTCATCCGGTGAGAATCGTCAAGACCGTTTCCTGTCCTTTACCCGTGCCTGTCCGCCTCCGAGCAGGGCACAGCATCGTTGTGTGAAACACATAGGGGTCGTACTTATGGGAGGGGGGTCGTATTTGGTCGTTGTTGGGAGAGGGGGGTCGTATGTGCCTTTGAGAGGAATTTGCCGCGTTGGGAAAAAATTTTCCCGGTTGTTGACTTTTCGTGATTTTTCCTGTTTCATGTGTACTATACTCCTCCCATCCCCTCCCCGCTCGACGGAAAATTTTTGGGTGGAAAAACTGGAAAATGTGGGAAATTGGTAGGTGGCTATTGGAGAGCGGTCGTGCCGACACCCTCATTTAGGTGGGGGGGGGGTCGTACCTTCACTACCATTTCACACATCACGATGCTGTAACCTGCCTCCGGGTGTCTGTCCGTCCGTGTTCTCGTCTATCCGCGTCTGGATGTACGTGTTCTTCTGTGCTCTGTCTGTCTGTGTCCTCTCGCCTGTCCGACCGTCTGTTTCCGTCCATCCCGCATATATTCGTGTCTGTCTGTCTCTCTGACTGTCTGCGTTCTGTAGACGTCTGCCCCTGTCTGTCTGACGATGTCCGTCGCTGTTCCTGCCTGTCTGCGTGTCTGCCGGTCTGTCCATCCTCCTGTCCTTCCAGTATACCTTCATTGAAAATAGTCGGTACACTGTCCAGAAAAAGAAAATTTGGTTAGAATTGCCCATCGTGGAAGATTGATAGAGCAGTATCGTTGTTGTGAAATAGCAGTATCTTTGTCGTTACAATACCCGAGTATCCAAACTTTGGGGACAGGGCACATCATCGTTGGGGATTCCCCAACAGGGAGGGGGTCGAATTCGGTCGCTGAGGGGAGGAGGTCGTATTTTCTCTGGCCATAAGGAGATTTTTTTGATGTTGATTTTTCTTGTTTTAGGAACGCTATAGAGTGGGGGGTGTATGCTCATTGCTGGGGGGGTCGTGTTTGCCTTGTAAGATAGTATTTCCCCACCCACTCCCGCTCGACACCAACAGTTCCACTGGACAAAGTGGTGGAAAGTTGGGAAAATCTAGAAAATTGCTACGTAGTGTGGGGAAAAAGTGGTTGTATTTTCCGAAAATTTTTCCCAGCGGCAAGATGTGCCCTGGAAAAACATCAGAGCGAAACCATAAAAAGGGGAGGAGGTCGTATGAAGCCACCTCCTAAGGGGGATTGGGCGTACGGACTCGACCAAAATACCCAACTCATGATGTGCTCTGTTTGTGTAAGGGAGAAGATTCGTTTTGGGCTCGGATCCACTAGATTCACTAAAACACTCGAGTTCACCTGATTGACTTCCTCGCTTTGCTCTCAAAAAATCTATTTTTACTTTTTGAATTTTTCTTAGATTCTCCTAATCCGAACTGTTCTCGAGCGTTGCTGCTATACTCAGTATCTCTCGACTCATCGTTTCTCTTTCCTCTTTACATGCCTCACTATTTCACACTCATTATTGAGAAGTATTCAGAGTGATATGGATAGTAGGCCAGTGGGATCTACCAGTGGGGATAAAACTCATTCCGGTATACTCCCCCCCAAGTTTGCCTTCAGGGCATGGCTTAATTCACTTTGAGGGAGGGGACATTTTGCTAGTTTGCTCTCTCCTGTCAGTACCTCTTGACTAACAGGTTTTAACCTCGCCTTACCTGTCAAATCTTGAGATGCTGCAGAATGTGTCACCGAGTAAGCCACTTTGAGTATACAGATCTTCGCAGGTGGCCATTTACTAGGCCTACTAATATCGATTTGGTGCCACTTATCAAGACCGATACCTGCTACACTTTGGTTTGGACATACGTGCCCCAGCAAGATTGACTAGCTGTCTTGATTCGTTGTTTTGCGCTCTTCTCGTCCAGTTTCTTCATTTCTTTTTCTCTAAAAATATAACTCTGTATCTCTAAGCCTCTGCTGTTCTGTTGGTTGTAAGAAGATTTTTCTCGATTATTCATAGTTTCTCCAGTTTTCTTTCGCATTTCACATTCTTTCGATTTCTTGTTCCCTGCTTATATCTCTGTGTAAATCTTTTATTTCTTTCTGTTGTCTCTTCTGGGCGACATAGGGCCCCAGCTAGCTCCAAGAGTATCCAAGTACTAAGCTCCCAAGCATCTTCAACGACAGAGATACAGCTTCATGACTTCGATTCGCTCCCATTTCTGAAACAGTAGTTTTGAAAAACATTTTCCTTAATACAATGTGTTTCGAAAGTGTAAAGGTGTCACTGAAAAAGGCTCTCCTAAGTGAGGGTAAAGGTTTCATAGCTTGTTACCTAGTTTACTGAGCCATCTCTGAAAGCGTATTCACCTTTGTATGATATGAGTTGTACACCTTTCAATAAGAATATTTGGAAATCTCCTCCCTTTCAAAGTATAGGATCACTCTGGAAAAGAGGACCTCGGAATTGGAGTTCTTTGTCTTCTTTTTCCTTCCAGTTCATTTGCCCCTCCGTGGCCATACTTTGTAACAGCACATTACCCCTTCCACACGTGCTACCGATGTAAGCTTATTACCGAGGAGGAAGTTTGTGGAAGGGTGTTGAAATGGAAATGCTGTTCCAAATCGCTTCATTTCTGCAAAGATAGGTCGTTTTTGTAGTTGTGTCAAAATATTTGTGAGGAATCTAGTTTCTCTCAGAATTAAGCCAGTATGTGATAAAAATGCAGTTAGGCAAGTATAGGACACTGATTCCGTTGGTCCCAACTCCCTGTTTTCGATGCAGTGGACGGTGGCGTTGTCGGACATGCGGATGAAATTCCTTTGAAGATTCCTAGTCAGTTAAGGAAGAGGATGATCGGTAAGACTATTCTGACCATCGTTGGGGTCCATTCTGTACTATGGAAATGCGTGAGGAAGCACAACAGCGTTGTTCAGCAGTGCTGTGCTTTCTTTCAAATTTCTGTAGTGCACAGTGGACACCAGCAATTATTGGAATAGTCTTGCCGATCATCTGCTTCCGCTACTGGCTGAGAATCTTCAAAACAATTTCATCTTCTTCATGCACGACAACGCCACCTTTCACTGAAGCGAATCTATTAAACAGGGAATTAAGACCAACGGAATCAGTGTCGTATGCTGGCCTAATTCCATTCCAATGTTGCATTGTTTAAGTTCTGAGAGAGACTGGAATCCTCCAATATTGCTGAAACAACTACAAAAAGGCCCAACTTGAGCAGATATGGAGCGATTTGGCATCAGCACCTCCATTTAACACCCTTCCACAAACTTCCTCCTCGGTAATAAGCTTACATCATTAGCACATGTTGGGGAGGTAATGTGCTGTTACAAAGTATGGCCACAAAGTCCCAAATGAAGTGGAAGGAAAAAGAAGACAAAGAATTCCAACTTCCGGGGTCCTCCTCTCCAGAGTGCCCCTATACTTTTGAAAGGGAGGAGACATCCAAATTTTCTTATTGGAAGGTGTTCAGTTCATATTGTTCAGAGATGACTACGCCATGGGGAACGCTCAGTGCAAAAAAAAATAGGTAGCAAGCTATGAAACCTCTACCCACATTCAGACCAGTCTTTTCTATGAGTGCCCTTATACTTTTGAAACACACTGTAGCATGGACAGTGGTACCAATACACCAATGAAGATCGGACCATGGAAGGATAGGTGAGCGGATGGGCTGAGAGACACGCAGACAGGTAGGAAGAGTAATGGGCAAAAGTCAGGAGTGGGACAGACATGTACAGATGCAGAGAATTCCGAGAGCAGGTTGCCACGGACATATGCAGGGGGAGGAGACAGACGTTGGCGGGCAGATGAGAGGAGAACATAGACGGCAGGTACGGGAGGGCTGGCGCATACAGAGGCGGACGGACAGATATGGAAGAGGGCGGAAGGCACGAGTATGTGGAAGGGAGGGGGTGGGCATGAGTAGGATAGGAACGCGGGCATAAGCAAATCTGAAAGCTGAAAGCTCAATCTTCCACGCCCTCTACTACTCCCCAAGTTTCCTCTCCCTCCCTCTCTCACACTCGCGTCCGCCCACCTTCCTCTGCCTCAGCCATACTCGCCCTCCCTTTCCGTTTCTGTCTACACGTGTCCTTCCGTGCCTCCTGACCATTCATGCCCCTATCTGCCCGCCATCGTCTGCCAAGGTCCACCTACCCCTGCACACAACAGCAGCAGTCAGAAGTATTCGTCAAGACGGTTCTTCGCGCATGACTTCCTTCCAGTCTGGCCAGTCTGTGTCGGATTTTGATATGTTACACCTTTCTATGATGCAAATAAAGTATAATATTCGTGTTTGAACAGCGCGACAATAAATTTTCCCACAACGATTCTTCTTAGTATGTGCAGTGTCTGCCTACCATGAAGCTCATTTTTCGATTTACTGAGAGCTTTCCGTTATTATTTTCGAGTGCCAGAACAAAGTACTGCTTTTTTCATAACATAAAAAAGGATGATTCCTCGAAAACCAGAGAAGTGCTGCAGGATTGTGAAAGGATGCCGGTACGAAGACTTGGGCTATTCCGAAGGCGATGAAAGTTCCGGAACGTACGGTATCATCTATTCTCTACCGTTGTCACATAAAGGTGGTCTTAGCCAATATTCAGGAAACTGAGTGGTTACTTCCTTCATCTGTTCTCCAAGATAAGAGCATGTTTCCCTGCTCAAGGCTGATCCCCTCAACTACACTCGCGTCGGAATCGCAGCCAAATTGAATACTATTAACCAACTAAGTATTTGGAATCGAACTGCTGTCAAAATAGTGTGTGGTAGAATTAATGGAAGACGTCAGGCCAGAAAGTCGTTCATCGCCTCGGAGGATCAAAGGGCCAAGGTGGAGATCGTTCGCCACTAATTTCAGTGAACATCGAACGGCTGGGGCAATTTCCATAGAAGAATGTTCAGTTCGCCAGTATAACGTCTCGCGTTCTGAATCACAGCAGGATGGAAGGGTAGGAACTAGCTCCCGTGAGCTAAAGGGAACCTACCCTGGCACTTCGACGTTGAGTGGAGCTGGCTGTGAAACAACTCAACTTTGGCCGTTCGATTCCCCTGCCAAAGTTGAGTTGTTTCACAGCCAGCTCCACTGAACATGGAACGGCCAAGGCAGTTCTCTTCCATCCTCGGCAGCAAGTTCATACCCATTCATACTAATGTGATTTAGTATGTAAAACGTTATTCCGGCGGACTGAACATTCTTCAATGAAATTTCCCCCGGCCATTCGATGATCACTGAAAGTAGCTACGGACGAACTCCACCATGAAATTTCGGTCCTCAGAGCGAATTAGCGGTGTTCTGGCCGTACGCCTTCCCTGTCGGTTCACCACAAACAATTCCCAGTACTCCCATTTCCAAGCACATATTTCAGTGACGGTATCGAATTTGGCTGCGAGTCCGATACAAGTGTAGTTAGGATCAGCCTTAGAGCAGCGAAACATGCTCTCGTCTCAGCGAACAAATGAAGGAAGTAACCACTCAGTCTTCTGGACATTGCCTGAGACCTCCCTTAATGCGACAACGATCGAACATGGACGACAAAGACGTCCCAAAACATTCGACTTTATCAAAATGATCCAAGCCTTCGTATCGGCATATTTCACATCCACAGCAGTACTGCTCTGCTTTTCAGGTCTCATCTTTTTATATTATTGTTAGATTAACGGGGAAGTTTCATCATATTTTTTAATTTTTAAATACCTGCCCTCAAGTTTTAGGGGTCTGATCGGTGATGTTAACAGCAGTATCCAAGGTAATGCTCTTGTGTTAGTACTATTCACCCGTTTTCTACTTTTTTTCAATATGGACAAAAATTTCGTAACGGATAGTCAGCAGCTAGTCCCTCGAACTGTTTTCTTCTACGAATCTGGCTCGAGCATGATAGCTGCGGGGAGCGACGAAGCCCCCAGCTACCGTACAATTTTCCACGACCCCAGTGCTTCAAAACGAGAGGCTATTGCCTTGAAAACGAAGCGACGTCTTAATTGTCCATTCGAACTCTACTTGGGGGAGCTGCGGCTTGTGAAACTGCTGAAAGACAAGCTTTTTCCACTTCCGACCTCTTACACAAAACCAGCTGCAAAATCATGATTTGAAGCGAATCGGGAGCCGAGAAGAAAAATTTATTTAGCCACAAGTCTTTTTCTTTTTTGCGAAATACGACCCAATCCGAAAGTATTTCATCTGCGTACGGACCCCTTCCTGCCCCATCTACCTAGCGTTCGTCCTAAAACGGCTTCCACTTTCAATTTCTTAGAAGCAGCGGAAGGCACGGGGACTCAAATCAGAGTTTTTTCCAAAATTCTATCCAATCACTAATTCCTACACTTTTCAGTTTTTCCAAAGAAAAATGCTGCTGAGCGGTGGAGAGGGCGGGTAGGCTGCGCCTTAGTGAATCGGTAAAGCCGAGGAAGTCAAAACCTAAGAAATTTATCTCGGAGGCGAAGCAGCTCGATCCCTAGCTGGAGTTTCCCTGTGTACGACGTGCTCCGATGGCACCGTCAGACCGGACATGGTGGAGAAAAATCGAGCAAAACCTCATAAATTACCCCTGGATTGCTCTATTTCAGCACCGTTACAGTTGTACATTGATCCCCCCACTCCCCCTTCCCCTAGACTCGAGAACGCTTCACGGGCCCCCAGCGAAACAAGATTGACTATATCCTTTTTTCTGTTTGCGCGTTTCACTCGTTAAGAGCCGAAACACTGGGCCATCGTAGCAACAGCTCATGGAGGATCCCAATAGGAGGGGCGGAGTGGGGGTCGCATGTTTGGGCTGGAAAATTTATTTTGATGCTGATTTTTCTCGCTTTACGGAAGTTGTAAACGGGAGGGGGGAGGCGAGGGTGTACTTGGTCACTGTTGGGAAGGGGGAGGTCGTATTTACGTTTTGGCGTTGTAGGAGTGGTGGTTGACTTTTGGTGATTTTCCTGTTTCATGCGTGTTATATGCTCCCTAGCTCCCTATATGCCCCCCCCCCCTCTCAGCAGCAATTTTTTTGGGGAAGTAGGGAACTTTTCGGGAAATTTTGGAAAAAAGTGGCAGGAAGTTGGGGAAATCTGAAAACTGTAGAGGGGGGGGGTCGTATTGTCTCGCGATTTTCCTGTTTCACATGTGCTATTTACTCCCCCCCCCGTACTGTCGATTTCCGATGAGGAGAGAACAAAGGGTCGGAGGGGGGGTCCCAACCTCAAAAAGGGCAGGGTTGTATCGCCCAACCACAGGGATGTGCCCTGTGCGGGTATTATATCTCATACGATTTCTCTATAGCAAAAGAAGGTCTACTTTTAAGAAATATGATACAACTTCCCCGCTAACTTTGCAATAAAAGCAGTGTTTCGTACTGGCACTCAATAAAAAACAACATTGAAAAGCTCTCAGAAAGTCGATTAATATGAGCATTCTGGCTGACGGACACTGCAGCCACCAAGAAGAGTCGCCGCGGAGGAAATATATATTGCCGACACCGGTTTGAACACGAATTATCTTTACTTATTTGCAACATTGAAAGATGTAAAACATATTGAAACTGGACGCGCAGTTCGGCTAGAGGGGAGGGGGCATTCTGCACCTTCGCTACTGTCCTCGTCGTGTCGAGCCATCAAATAGAGATCTGTGAAATCTTGTGAAGCCGTGAAGTGATACCAGTCAAGGGTTGTAGAGACTACCTGTCGCCTCTTCTGAAGAATACCCGCCAACTCTTGTAAATCAATAAAACAATGGGGAAAAAGCGAAAGTGCAAATGCTCCCCCCCCCCCCCGGCCGCCCCCCCCTTAAGTCGGAACGCTGCGCCAGAATGCTGAACGCGAACTGGCTAGATGAAGAAAGTCGTCATTGGCCGAAAAACCGTTCGTCTTAACGAATATTTCTTACCGCGACCGCAAGTCCGTGCTGATCCGTCTCCCACTCTGTCCGCGTCTGCATCAGTCTGCTTCAATCAGGGACAGCATCGTTATATGTGGAGTAGCGGTCCCATTGCCAGTCCGCCCCCCTAAAAAAGGTTCACCTTCCGGTACGGATCCATTTCCATTACTACTAATAATCAATCCTAATTTTTTTCCATTCCTATAAATTTTTCTGTTTCAAATTTTTCGCGTTTATTTTCCTGCCAAAAAAAAAAGAGCTGCTTCAGCACGAAAGGGGGGGAGAGGCGGGGCGCGGGCAGAGGGAGGGCTGCGTCACTATCGACCGTTCATAGTCATTTTTCAGTAACTTTGTTTTTGGCACCCCAAATATTGGGGAGAGGCAGTGAATGGGGAAATCTGCTGAAAGTGAGAATCGGTGGAACAAGAAAATTCAAAAATGTTGAAATGAGCCGGGAAAATTCACTCGGAAGGCAGAGATGACCTCACCGACCACAATCGGACCGGTTCCTTCCCTTCTCAGCGACCCAAAGTACTACCCTGTTGGGATTCTCCCACGATTGCTGTACCCTGGTCTCAATTTTGTCTAGCGGTGTCTATCTACGTATCCCTCTTCTGTCTGCATGTCACCAGCCCCGTATGACCATCCGTAATTCCATTTGTTTTCCTTGATATGTTCGGTATCTTCTCTCTATGTTTCAACTGTTTATAAAAATCAAAATTGCTGCTTCAAAAATACAACGGCACTTACTTCCACTAATTATCATCACAACTGTTGGAACGTTCAGTGTTATACTGGTATGTAATGAGATAAATAAACTTTTATTGCAGCGGACTGATGTAACCTGATCAAGGCTCACAGACGATGAGGCTGAACCCTCAGTAGTCGAAATTAGAGCCAGCGTACCAGGGACATTGGTTAGGCAGCCTTTCAGAGTTCGCGAGCCCGGTTGCGCTCCCGGTCGGGCGCGTGGGCGCGAATCCTATGGGCGCGTGTTTCGACATGCATCGATCGCGTCGAGTGCGCAACCGGAGCGGCCTACCGATCGCGGAAAGTTATGACCCGCTGCTTCAGAGGAACTCTCGGGATTTTTTATCCTTTGAGATAGACCTTTACACTAATTGGTGTTTCCCATTCCAACTTTACGGCCGAAGTACTGTCCTTGTTCAAAGCTCATGCCAACTAGCTCAACACCCTCACAGTAATACTAAACGCATTCATCCCGATCCCTAAAACCTTATTCGATGAGCTGGAGCCAAGGCAGGGGAGAGGATTAGAAAATCAGCCATCAAGTAACGGGAAGCACTTACGGTATTGGCGACCAACGCAAGGCAGGAAATATAGCGCCATTGGAACAGGAAAAATCGAAAATCCCGAAAAATTGTCACTGAACCAAACGCGGGCTGCTTTTCTCTTCTCTCCATAGCGAAATGTAATCCACCTCCCGATGTGTTTGTGAATTCTTCACGCTCTGCATTGAGTGGCTTTCCATTGTCAATACGAATTTCCCCCATCCAGATATATTTCCCTCCACAAGAACTTCTACTAAACATCAAGCGTCTAGGTGAGTTGACAGCTTTGTGAGGGGAAATTACCAAAAGTGCCCGCTATACAAAGAACGGACTAATCGTGTGGTACAAGGACAAGGCAGCCTGTGGCGAAATCATCTTGCGCGGTTTTTGTGCTCGAAATTGAACGCTGCATTTCTTATCAATAGCTTTCACGAAGCTTACAAGCTCCCATACGCATCAAATTTCGCAGTGTTCAATTCGGAGTGTTAAAGGCTGAAGCAGCGGGCACGATTGTTTGCGTACTTGGCCTAAAATGCTAGTACGGGCATGTGCGCGTGCGGGAAAAATGCGGAAAGAAAAACACCGATATGAAAACACGAAAACCTGCGACTAAGAAAAACCTTCGCTTCTCACGTTAAGGACAGTTAGGCCGATAGAATACTCCCAAGACGCAGCAGGACCAATTGCGCCTGTTGCAGGACTGGAAATTCCGCAGAACCTGCAGCATGGCCGGCTGATAATGCCTTATCCAGAGGAAAAAGCCTTATTAAGGGCGCTATCATAGCCACAACTTTACGTGCCCGAACTCGCCCCCTTGCCGCCCCCCCCTACAAAATAGACGACTTCCAGACGCCTCTACATTGATTCTAATTTCTTCTAAGCAAACCATTGAAGCGAACGGCACCTGGTATGAAGCGCGTCGTCGATCTGCATGTATATTACGAGTACACGTATGCAGCCGTTACCTTCAGGTTAGCGACGTTATTTGCGTAAAATAGCCTTCGGGGAAACCCGATCAAAATTTATTGCTAAAACAGTGAGTACGAAGGCTGCTTTTTTCGGCAGGAATTTGACCGATGTACACCTCCGTTTCTCATTGCGCCATTTCCCGGACTACATAGCGCACCATTAGATTTTATAGGCGAAGTACCCAATCCATCTGACCAACTGTTCTTTAACGCGGTCATAACAAACATTTTCGCAACGAGTTCTTTCGCAGGCGCATCCTTTGCCAATAACCGTACTACGGTAGATACGGCTGTAAGTGTACTCGTATATATCCATGCAGGCACAAGCGCCGCCTCCATACCAAATTGCCCTTGTTATTTTACTTGTAGCAAATAAACCGAACTATGACACAGGGACGCAATATTTATTGTAGGTTTTCGCTCTGTGCTATGTTTGGACAATGTTGTGTCCATTGAAATGTGGAGAGTTTGCGTTCAGTGAAAATTTTCCGCGTTAACTTGTGGTGTGAAACCGCCAAGCAACCTTATTGGAGGATTCAGTGTGTTTCATATAAGCCATTCCCGGAAATACGTATTTTCAAGGAGGACTGTAGCTTAGTGAAGTCCAGCAGGCCGTGTGACGCTCCGTTCTCACAGCACGCGACGCAACCGCACATACTGGGCAGATAAATTGACGGCTTGTAAAAGCTGGGAGTCATTTTGACACTTTTTCCTGGGGACGGTCGTAACCAGGTGATTTTCCGTGGCGTATTGCTTGACCCTGCGTCGAGGTGGGTGTCGGTCTGCGTTATTCCGTGTTCTGCCCGTTGTTCGTGTCTGTCCGCCTCCAGCTGTCTGTCAGTCCGCCCTCATCTGTCCGTATCCCTCTGCGCGCGTCCTTCTGTGTGCTGTCCATTCGTGTAATCTTATCTGTCCTATCGTCTGCCATTTCCATCCGTCTGCACAAGCCCGTGTCTTTCAGTCTCAATGAATATCTGCGTTCTGCTCATGTCTGCTCCTATCTGTCCCCCCGTCTTGTCTGTCTGCCTTTCTTCTCTCTGCATGTCTGTCGATCTCCTGCCCATCCTCCTTCCAGTCTATGGAAATGTTGGTATTCTCTCCGAAAATTTGTTCAAAATTGCTGCTCAAGGAAAATCTGTGGAGTGGTTTTGTTTTTGAAATACGGAAACACCCAAAGAGGGCAGTGGTAGTATTTGGGATGATCGAGGGTTAGAGAGGAACCAGAGGGGCGAAGGGCTGCTTAGTCAATTTGTGCACGCGGTTTTTGAAGCGGTTCCTGTCCCTTTTTTCTTTTGGCTGGTTGGTTGCTTTTCATGGATTTGAACCACATCTGAACGTGAGGAGAGAGTAGGAGATATTCACTGTTAAAGGCAGTTGGCATGATAAATCCCTAAGACGAGTGGGATTGATACGCTTGGCAGGACGGAATTCCCCTGAGCAGGCGCTGCGTAGCGCCTTTCCCAGGAAGGTACCCTTATAAGGCCCTATCAGGCTGCAAATACCGACCCGGACGCCTACCACGCCCGCCCGCCCACAAATGGACGTGGTATCATATTGGTCTGTGTCATATTGGTTTATTTGCTAAGTAAAATATGAAGGGATTGGTATGAAGCGGCTGCGGTGCTGCATGGATATATGAGTACACGTGCAGCCGTATCTACCGTAGCGGTTATTGGCAAAATGCCTGCGGGAAACTCGTCCGAAACTGTTTCGTTAAGAACCGTTAAAGGCAGTTGGCACGATGATTGGGTGCTCGGCCTAAAATGCTAGTAGGGCGCTATATAGTGGGGAAATGGCGAAAGAACGGAGTGAAACGGTCAAAATCCTGCGAAAAAGAGCCTCGTTCTCACTGTGTTAGTAATCAATTTTGGACGAGTTTCCCGAAGGCATCTTACCAATAACCGCTACCGAAGGTACGGCTGCATATGTGTACTCCATGCAGCATCACGACCGCTTCATACCAATGCCTTCGCTTCATAATTTGCTTAGCAAATGAATCAATTAGAGCGTCTGGAACAGTCGTCCATTTGTGGGCGGGCGGGCAAGGGGGCGTTTGGGACGTAAAGTTGTGGCTTGATAGCGCCCTTATAAGGGCACTTCCCTGGAAAAGGCATTATGCAGCGCCTGCTCAGGGTCGCGGAATTCCGTCCTGCCAGGCGTATTAGTCCTGCTCGTCTTGGAGGATTTATCGTGCCAACTGCCTTTAAGAAATCGTTGAGAACGAAGGCTTTTCTTTGCAGGTTTTCGTTTTTCATTTGGTTTTTTCGCAATTTTCCCCACTGCGCACTACTAGCATTTTAGGCCAAGTACCAAATAATCGTGCCCACCGCCTTTAACTTGAATTGAACACTGAATTTGATGGCGTATGGGAGTTTAAGCTTCGTTTGAAGCGAATTGGATAAGAAATGCAGCTTCATTTCGAGCACAAAAACCGCGCAGATGATTCGCCACACTCCTTGTCCTTGTACCCACACGATTTAAGTCCGTTTTGTAGAGCCGGGCTTTTTGGTAATTCCCCTCATCAAGCTGCACTCACTTAGACGCTTATGTTTAGTAGAAGTTCTTGTGGAGGGAATAATGGATGGGGGAAATCGGTATGAGCTGACAAGGAAAGCCTCATTGCAGAGCTCATCTTGTGTTGAAGACTTCACAACACATGGGAGGTGATTACATTTCGCTATGGGGAGAAAAGCAGCCCGCGTTTGGTTCAGTGACAATTTTTCGGGATTTTCGATTTTTCCTGTTCCAATGGCGCTATATTTCCTGCCTTGCGTTGGTCGCCAATACCGTAAGTGCTCCGTTAGTGATAGTCGGCAGAATAGCTGATTTCTAATCCTCTCCCCTGCCTTGGCTCCAGCTCATCGAATAAGGTTTTAGGGATCGG
>MU950682.1:0-15113 GCA_036418165.1 Cooperia oncophora
GGTTTGTTCAGATCACAGTCAGACGGCGCTACGTATGTGCTACAGAAAGCTGTGGTGGAATTGACCAGCTGAGCTTTAAGATCTCGAGCAGTTCATTTTCGATGCGTGACATTGAGCGGTGGTAGAGTAAGCAAACACCGCTGGATTGTGGGGCCAGATGAAGGGGATTTTCAGTCTCCCTCTGCAGTTAACTACATTAAATACAGGAGGACTGCCTGATTACCACAGCGTTGAGAGGAAGAAGTTCCCCGCCGTAAACCCCGTGAATGCTTCACCACAAGCACAGTACCCCTTCTCCTTCTGTATTGGTGGGTTGCACGACCGACTGTGCCCTTCTAGGAGGATCTAGCAACTGGCACTTCCGGCAGTGCTTCACCCAAAGACACCTACTCCTTGTCCAGTCACACTCGTTGTTCAACCAGTCTGTAGGCGAGAGCAGGAGAGAAGTTTTAGGTAGTACCCACATTCCCTTCCCTTGGGTATCGGTCAGCCCATGAGAAAGCTTTTGACCGAACTTCAGTAGGGAAGCGAGGCCCTGTGCCATTTGTGCTTTTGGAACAGCCACGTCCAAGCAGGTGGCCTACCTGGACGAAATTTCACCCAGGTAGAAGTCACTCAAGCAAAAGCGATCGGGCCATTTCAACACCGTTCCTGTGAAAGGCACCATCAGGGACCTAACTTAAAGCAAATGCCGCGAGTGACTTCAACCAGGTTGAGACTTGGTGGAACTTCATATAGCGAAGTGTGACGATAATGATTAGATTCATTTACCGTTTTGGATATGAGAACAGCGTAACTAGCTCTTAGGACGATAAAAGCCCAACTAATGCGAATGCTTCACTCAACACACTTTCCATAGCAGCAAAAAGATTTGATACGAGATTTTGGAAATTGTCACGAACTTTTGGGGCAGCCTATATATAATAATAAATATCAGTTCAAATTTCATTCATGCTAACTATCAATATTGTTGTTCAATTATTTTGATATTTGTCGTCTTACCCATCTCCGGTTCTCTACAGTGTTGGTTCCGCACGCACCAAAAAATGCAGCGGAACTGATCCCACTTTAACTTCGCTATTGTGCACTACTTATATCTTCCCTTTTTTAAAGTTTGTAGTTGTTAATCATGAGTGTATATACTAGTAAATAGAAAAATTCAGGTATCGAAGTTGGATAACGACTTCTACAGGATACTGATAGCCACCAGAATTTCGCTTAAGCACAGTATACAGGGGGGGGGCAAAAAAGTCACTTTTCTTCATTGACTTTCGAGGCGCTATAAGTTACACTTTATTAAATTCTGATCGGACATTTTTACCACCATATTAAAGAGCATATCAAATACTATCATGACACTCCGCCACAGCCTTCTGGACGAGCGCCATCGAGAGATTCTGGCACGCGACGCGATGTGGTGCCTGAGATCAGCGAGATAGTCGATTTCTCCGCCACCGTAGACCACCCTATTGAACTCCGCCCGAACCGGGTAATTGAGGGGATTCAGGTCAGGTGACCTACTTGGATATTCCATCTTCTTTAGGTACTCAGCCCCCTTCCATTCCAAGTAGGCGAGAGTTTCTCCAACGCCCTTCGATTCCATGTGGTGGCACCCAATGCTGTAGCAGTACAAAGTTTCCAAGAAGGTACGGGCGACGACATGTGGGGAGGATATTCTTCTCGAGTTGCTCGATGTAACCGCCAGCGCTCACCTTCAGTCCGGGGTCCACGAAGAAAATATTGGTCTTTCCATTCCAGGTGCGTCCGGTCCATACCATCAACCCGCGCCTTGGCGACTGCCGTGAAGATGATGTCCTAGACCGTAGCGACGTTGTCGGAGCTGCTCGATGTTGGAGGTCTTCCAGATTGAGAGTACTGTCTCCAGGCCCATGGGTGACTCCATACTAGAAGTTTCGCAGCTGTTTGGAGGTGACATGAATTCCAAAGGTCTTCTCCAGTCAGGCTGCGACTGGAGATGACTTCATATTTTGGTGTACATGAAGGTGATGGGCGAGGGCCAGCTCCTGCTTATCGAGGAACATCTTGGGTATCTTCCGCCCTGGTACTCGTATCCACGTCTTCTCTCTGGGCTGCGAAAACTTTGCTGATATGTGACTCGGTCGAAGTGACTTTTTTTGGCCCCCGTATAGGGATAGACGGCCCCGATCAGAGTTCTGATCTTTATAAATGGCGCTGAGGCAGTTTGGCCCCAACATGGGTCGCAAAACCCTCCCCTACGTTTGGGATGGGATGCTGCGAGGTTTCGATGTTGAGAAACTTCAATACTGCCTCACTGTGTGCCAATTAAATTTTTCATATTAACTTGTGTTGTTTTCGATGCAGGGTCGACGAAGGTCTCATTCGCTATGCATACTCAACATTAGAAATAGAGCCCAGAAAATTGGCTCAAATTAGCTTTTCCTTAGCAAAGTTTTCACTCATTTTTGGCATTCCCAGGAACGCATAGCAAAAACGAAACCCATTTTTGTGATCCTTATATGGACCCCTACAACATGCAACAAACCATTTTTAGAAAGCGCGCCACGACTTGAATGTCCTTCCTTGTTAGGCTCAGGTAAGAGGTCCTTCTTGGCGCTTATGAAAAAGAAATATATTTGCAATGGTCTCAATATTACAATCAAAATACCCCATTTTATATAACTATGTAGCGCACTAATAGCTCTTTATATAATTGTGTAGCCGCACTAATAACTCTTGGATCGGCAGATTTATAAGAGAGATTCGAAGCTACGCTATTGGAGTGAAGAAAGCGAGGCAAAAGCACAGGGACCATTGAGCGCCGGTTTTTGACTTCCCTTTCATGCAGGCAATGGATTCAAGAGTTTCTGAAGTAATATGTAAATGCAATGAAATTTCTATTGCGAGCCTTTTATTATTCCCTTTCAAAATGCATTGTAATGCATTTTGAAAGGGAATAACAAAAGGGTCGTAATAATAGATCGACACAATATATTCAGCTGTATTTTAATGTATGACTGAAAAAAGGCCATATCTATCGGTGGTCTGCAAATGAAAGCGTTGAAAACGCTCAATAGAATTTTTTGCGTTGAATACTTTTGTATTCAATAGAAATGGAACGATTGCTGAATCACTAAATAGGAAGCAATACAGTCCTCGGGACATGGTAACCTTCGATATTGATCCTCATACAGGTTTGAATGTCAATTGTTCACGCTTTGGGCTGTGTACATACTTTGTGGCGTAGGCGTCCGCTGAGAGTTCCGAGAGCTTCCCACAGCGGCAGCAGGGCACAGCATTCGATGGGGATTTTGCGTCGACGCCTTTTACGACCCCCCCTTCTGGTTTTTTCAGGGGTCTGGCCCCCTTTACGACCCCCGCCCGCATGCTTCGTACGGTGTCGCGACTTTTCCATGAATGACCACTGGATTGGCTGACTGGCTGACTGTGGTTGTGGTTTATGCTGTGGTTTATACTCGGCGAAAAAGTTATCGAGCGGGGGGTATGTAATAAGCATGCGACGTACATTCGCCACGCGGCTTACCATAGCTACCTATAACACAAAAGAATTCCATGAACGTTGAACCACGCTAACTCCTTAGACAGAAATACGCACCCCCCCCATGCCCAACAATGAGCAAGCTTACGAGCCCCCTCCCCTTTCCAAAACAGTCCAAAGCGGAAAAACCCAATTCAACTATTAAAATAAATTTTGCCTAGCCCCACACGAATACGGACCCCCCCCTCTTTTGGCGCCTCATACGACCCCCGCCCCCCCCGTAGGGAATCCCCATCGAACGCTGTGCCCTGGCGACCAGGTCAATATAGATATTTATTTATTTATTATATGCACTCCTAGGTGCGCTACATTCCTTGATACCATAATCAGGTCGGAACTAAAAATGCAGAAGAATGTAAAGAAAAGAAAAAAGAATACGAAAAACACCACAGAAACGAAACACAACTCAAAAGAACACAACACAAATGAGTTCAAACGGCACAGAACGGATACAAAATCAGCGGAATAGTAGAATAAATATAACTACTACCTACAAAGCTCATCATAGGTAAGGAATTCTCCAGTCGAGTATGTAGTGGAAAACAAATCAGAAGGAAGCCGCCCGTCTCATCACCTTGAGCTGTAGTGCGTGTAGTGTGAAATCAACACGCTGGTAGATAGAGATATCTCTCTAAAGTCCACCAGTGTTCACCAGTGCTTACCGGCGATCGGGAGTAGATGTATGGAGAAGTAGGAGGGTACCAAACAGTTGGATTAGGCCGTGACCCGCACCCGCACGCTTGCTCGAAGCACAGAGATATGCGAACGTTATGTACGGTGTAGTGTACTTGTACGGTGCGGTTGCACACACACCACTATTTCACGACGTCTAATTCAGCTGTTTGCTACCCTACTTCTTCGCAGATTCTCCACACTTGGTCGCCGGTAAGCGCAGGTGGACGCTGGTAGAGGCTAGCTGACGCTAGATCGATACCTATACTTCCATAGCCGTCGAGACGCAGCCAGACGCTAATGGACGCTGCCTCAACGTTTGACGCGCCTTCGCGAATCTGCGAGATCGAAGAGGGGCAGGGGAAAAACGGACTTCTACGCAAACATTTTGAGAGGTATCGATGGGAAGCAGGCGGGCCATCTCAGTGAATGTTCGGAAAGAGTAGATACGTGTTGATCGCAATGACTAGATAATAGCTTGTACAGGAACCCAGCGTTCCCAGCGAAATGTACAGCGCTGTGATGCGTAATATGGACGTCAGGTAATGGACACCACCCCTCCCTAATACAACAGGGACGAGGACCTACATACCGATCCCCTTCTTAGCTCTAATTCGGCGGCTCGCGACAACGATTGAACACCAAGCGACCTGGCATGCGCCTCGCGCAGCGATCGTTGATTTGAGTGCAAACTCAAGCGACTGCGAGCAGACTTTGGGGACAAGGTTGGAATCGCAGTGCTCTCCTGCCGAACCAATGAAAACTTTCTGGTAGTGCAAATCAGCGCTGGAGCAGACTTGTGGACAAGGTTGGAATCGCAGTGCTTCTCCTGGAACCAATGAATTTTTGTTTCGGGGCTTTCGGGATCTGGAAGGTGAAGCGATGGTTTGAAGGCACGGTTCGCGTTCAAAAACCTAGGTGATGTTGCAGAAATGTGGAGGAAAATGAATCGTCGCCTGATTCCCACTGATGAACTCTATGAATCATATCGCTTTGTAAGTTATGGGCACGCTCTGGAAACAGGGGAGGAACAACATCAATAACGATCTCACCAAGGTGAGGACCATGGCAGGAGATGCCATTGGCAGAAGATGCCAAGGTGGCAACGTCTTAAAAAGACAGGGACGGCGTAGTACTTACGTTACCAATGAGAAGAAGGCGAAGAAGAATTAGTCAAAAGAAGAGTGATTGATAATCACTATTTTGCCAGCCGCGCAGCTTGTCAGGGGGGAGGCTGGATTTGACGGAGTACCAGCCCCTTTCCCACCAGTTTTCGCCTGTCGCTTCAGCAATTAAAAGCAAGCGGTCTGGCGCTGCTCCGATCCAGTCCCTCCGCAGCATCTACAGCAAACGAGACTTAGGTCTGAGCAGGATTCTATGATGTTGTTGAGCTTTTCCTGAATAAGCAAAACGATGTGAGGAGAAGGTGTACTGTAGGGGCAATATTCTGGCCACATAATCAGAATGATTACGGTAAAAGCTTTCCCACCGCATATTAATGAAATGCTCTCCGTATATAAAGAAACCCAAGTCCTTCCTATATGGCAATCGGCTGTGTCGACGACTGCTTCCGTTGTTCTGGTGAGTGCTATACCATAGATACAAGTAAGTATTTACAGTATTCATTCAGTCACCAGGGGTGAGACCAAATAGTAATAGGCGTAGAAAAATCACTTGAAAATGGAAGACATCAGTTTCTCCGTCCCAACATTGTCCTTCCAGATGGGGGCATCAACACTCTTCTTATTTGCTGCACTGGTCTGCATGGTGTCTAGCCAGAAAGGACCACAAGTACCACAAGGTACAGAACATTTTGAAGGTTATTGGTTTAGCTTCAGAAAAGTATGTGCAAAAGCACAAAATTCCCCAAGTCAAGGTCTCTTCACAAATCTGATCCTTTCTGGTTGTAGTGGGCTGAACGGAAGAAACCTTGCTGAATCTTGTCCAGTGGTTCTGTGCATTCCATTTCGCTTGTTTCACTGCCCCCTTAACTCTTCTGCGCTAGGTTTCGTGTTCAGTCCATTGCACAAATCGCTTGAAATTCGGTCCTGATAAGTGGGTAACCCTTTAAAAAGGTTCGGTGGTTCGCCAAGTTCCTTCACGATAAGAGGAACTTGGCGACCCACCGAACCTTTTTAAAGGGTTAGCCCCCGCGATACCCTTAATGTGCACTGTATTGTTGACTGTTGGAACCAATAAGGTCATATGGTCCTTGTCCATGAGTTCCTGCCAGTTTCTGACATTCTACTTAATTTAGTACTTACTTTATACTTCGAAATTCGTGATGCGATACCCCACTGGGAGGAGCACTTTAGATCACGTAGCGGCCAATATGCGAAAAACAATAACGCCAAAGAGGATTCAAATTCTTGGAAAGGACAATATCGACCAAATCACTGCATGTCACCTAAAGCGCTTACCAATCAAAGTTTGGAGGATTTTTTCGAAGCAGCAGAGCCTACAACCATTTATATTTATCAAATAGTAAGCTCCTTGAAGGGAGATGTAGCGGCGGTGAGGCACAAGCTTGCTCTAGTAGATCCTTCCGCGCTGAAAGATGTCTTATCTTCTGTCTAGCGTTTGGATGCTCTCTCGCTGCTTTCAGCCCGGAATCCATATCAACTCGTTGTTTCTCGCTTTTCACAGGGGCTGTAGTTGAAGCATTTCCACAGTGTTTCCTTTGCTTTTTTCTTCACTGGCGAATAAACTATCCCATCCAGTTTGAACATCGCAATCCGACGCGGGGTGTGTAAGGAGGACGCAATGGACCCGCCTCTAGCTGTCCTGCTCTACCAATGTCGATCTTCTAGTGATCAGTTCAGGAAGAAAACAAGTTGTGGTGGGAACGCTCCATGTAGAGCTTGGCCGTTTCCAAGAGCTATGACGTCAGTCCATCCATCTTGACCCAACTGGTTGCGGTGATACCAACTTCTACACTTCCTTCTACACTTCTATTTCCAACCCCTCTACCTATAAACCCTCGCTGGTTCATAGTGAGTTGTACCTCTGCCAGGAACTCCCTGTTCATCATGGTTTCCTGCGTCACGACCCGCGCGGGCAGATAAACGGCCGAAGGGCGGTGATAGGGTCATTGTTATTGCTTCTAATGTCGTTGAGTCATCGCCCGAAGGCAGTTGGCACGATAAATCCATAAAGACAAGTACTTTTGAAACTGAATTCCGCTCCCTGGGAGACGCTGCGCAGCGCTAATTCCAAGGGAGGTACCCTTATAAGGGCTCTATCAGGCTACAACATACTGACCCAAACGTCCCCGCTCCTGACTTCATTTGCTTAGCAATTTGTAAAGCGAAGGAATGGGTATGAGGGGCTGTATGGATATACATTACATTCATACAGCCGTTCCTACCGCAGCGATTGGCAGGATGTCTACGGGAAACTCGTCCGTAAATAATTTTCGAGTCATTACCATTTCACTCCGTTCTTTCGCCATTTCCCACCCCCTCCCCTCCCCCTATACAGCGCTTTGCTAGCATTTTAGGTCGAGTACCAATTTATCGTTCCAACTGCCTTTAAGCGCTACAGTCACATAAAATGTGCCGCATGAGAGGTAGCAGTCATCACTGTGAAGACTCACGGCCACTGTGCTAAAACCATCGGGGGAGTCGTACTTGGCCGCTGGGAAGGGGGAGGGGATGCAAGCGCAATGTCGCTAAGCAGCTCAAAAGTGCTATCGTTAATTCCGAATTCCGGAAGTGTGGGAGACTGAAAATAATAAAGTATCAATTGCAGTATCAATAGCTAGCTTGAACTCTTAAGTACGTAGATGACTAAATAACACAACTCAAAAGGATTCGTGCATATCGGTCTTTCCAAACCATAAAGAAACATCTTCTTGCGTATACAAGAATCACCTTCAAACAGAAACTACTTATTTAAACCTCTGCGTAAAAGCGTAATGCACGGCGCACACCCAGACCAAATCGATCAATAATAACCGCTCTACTTCCACTCCTTGAAGCAGAATATGTGTTCTGAAGGTGCATTAGAGCTCCCGAATCAGTTTTCTTATCATCTCACAGGAGTCAAGTTTTTGAGTGGCTCAAAGTTCGCCCATCAATAACCCATATTAAATGTCTTCAAGAGCAAAATCAGAAAAATGCAGCTGTTCTGTAAAAAGGGGGTATCGCACTTTGTGATAGTTTTTTAAAGCATTGCAAACTGTTGCGTATTAGGGAGGTATTCTCTTGTGAAACACAAAAACTCCGTTCGCGAACTGCCACTAACACGCCCTGTACTATCCAGATCCTTCGAGAAGGGGGAAGATTCAGATGCGCAGTAGTTAGAAAACGGAACAGTAGACAGGTTGCTTCAATATATCGCAAAAGCCCCACGACTAAAAAACTATCACTACAGTAGAAGCCCCGCGATTTTCACTCTATCAAAACGTGTGCTCCAGCGCCACTATGCGCTGGGAGGGCTACGCAGCCGGGAGGTCTTGCAAATCGTAATCTATTCTTGATTAAGCTTTATCGACATAGCAAACAATTAGAGCCGGAGGGGGAGGGGGTCGTACCAGGATCCTATTTTTGGGGAGGGGGCTGGTCTGACACCACATACCCTGCATTCTTATGGACAGGAAAACACACCCCACACAAAAAAATGCGCAGGAGGGAAGCCTGAAAAAAATATTTGTGTCGTTCGAGTTGATGGTGCACTTTATCCGGTACAGTGAGCTTTGCTCAAATCAAATGGGGAAGAAATGCATTATGTTCACAGAAGGGCTTCTGGCGTCTGATATTCCAGCCACAGTGACTCGCAGCATTCCGTAGTCTAGCAATAAAATAGTAAAAATACTTCAGATATTGTCGAACTCGTATCAGTACCTTTTAGCCATCACCATCATGCCTCTAACTGCAATCCCTTGTTCTTGGCTGACCCTGAAGCTAGAACGGTGAAAGTACATGACAAAGTTGGTGACGCCTCTTTCCAAGGTCCCAAATCAGTCCTTACCTACCTTTATCATATTCTACCATCCATCATCAATCGCCTTTATCACTTCTTCAAGTCACAGAGCTTCATTTATGCTGCGATGCCTGTCACGAAGTGCTGTTTTTCGCTCTGAAACGCCTCTTATCACCTATCATCAGCTACTGTTTGTGTCATTGTTACCGTCCACTAATTACCTTACACGTGCCAATATCTTTGACACTCTCGTAAGATTGATTGATTCTTGGCTAAATCAGAGAAAGGGGAATGGATTTATTGTCAAAGACGCCTACAAAGGCACACATTGCACGATATGAAGTGAGATGATGCTAAATATGAGTTTCAGGGAACGGTCCTCCCGCCTACTATGGCCCTCCTCCTTACCCACCACCGTTCTACGTTCCACCACCACCTCCCTGTCTATTCGGATATCCAGGCGGCTTCCCCGGTCCATTCGGTCCAGGCGGTCCAGGCGGCCCTCGCGGCCCTGGCAGCCCTGGCGGTCCAGGTTTGAAAGTTTTTCCGTCATTATAGTTGAAGATTGGAACATGCTTTTTTGATAAGAACTATTCCTCGATGCCGAGGAGCTGCTTTCAGGTGCCGCCATGGGTGGAGCTCCAGGTGGTCCTAGAGGCCCAGGAGGCGGTCAAGGAGGTCCTCGCGGTCCAAAATGAGTGGTGGCTACGGCGGTCTATTTGGAAAGTTTTGGCATAAATGAGGACGAGATGTTTGCAATAAATTATTTGATAAATTTACTCGTTTACTGTGATCACCAAAAAATTCTGCACACCTATAAAACCAGGCTCTTCAGGACTCCAATGCAGGAGAAGGAAAAAAGGAAAGCGCAATCCATACAAATAGCGAAATTACACCAACAGAAATGCAAGGAATTTAGAGGGGCGACAGCGCTTCGAAAGCGAACCTCATTGATAATATTATATTTATGATACTGGAGTACTAATTTGAATAGGTTTCTTGTTGTCAAGTACTAACAGACCTGTGAATCCAGCCTACTGTGCTGCTCACCAAATTATCAGGGCCTTCTCTAGCCCTATGCAACTGCAGAGGTAAAAAACCGAAAAAACCGCGTGCTGGGACGATTCTCTCCGACTGATTCCTTCTAATGAACCCTATGAGTCCACAAGAGACCTTGAATGCATCCATTCCATGGTTTTTGCTCGGGAGCATTACATTACATTACATTACATTTGGCTGGAAGGCCAACTTTGGAGGCGGAGTCTGGAGGCGGGGACCACTGAAGTAACTCTACGCCTTAAACGTAATACTTTCCGCCGCGAAACTGGCACAGTGTTGTCCCTTCCGGACCGCACTACTTTCGCGAATAACCTCTTGCATTTTCATAGATCATTGCAGACCGTTCCTTCAACGTTGCGTCTTTTCCCTCCCCATCATCTAGATTTTTTTCTGAGAATTATTTTGTTGGGTTTCAATACCCTAAAATCCCATAGATAAGAGCGGTCCATAGATAAGGGCGGTTTGTGCTAGTTGTTGTGAAATAAACTTTTAAAAATGTTTATTTAAAATCATTTTTTACCGGTAAATAACACCGCTCTTATCTATGGAATTTTACTGATCGAATGGGCTCTTCAAGTTCTATCCAGAGATCAAATTCCGGCATTTCTAGAGAGATTCCGGCAGAAATTCCGTTAAAATCGCTATTTTTCTATATGAATTGTTTATTAAGTGGGCGGGGTTTAGAGTTGAGGGGCGGAGCTTCTTCTAAACTTCTTCTCCGATTTTTATTTATCCATCCATCAAGTTAGGGGTGACTGCTTTCAATTTCAATTCATTCCAAATTCATTTTTCAACCTCGGTAAATTCAAACCGCTCTATCTATGGGATTTCAGGGTAGTTTCACTGTAAACCGCACTAGACTTTGTATGCTTTCGACGACAGTAACTTCTTTCATGCGCAAGCTTTTGCAAAACCGGAAATTTCCTCACGAAACTGAATAATATATCCTCTTTCTTCAAGCAGTTTTGAAGATCTTTTGATTCAGAAGATATTTTAGAAGGGCTTTTGGAAAGCCAAATTCTGAGTCGCTCGAAAGCTTGACCACTTCTCTACCATTGTGACAAACTCATTAGGAAACCTCAACACCTTCAAAACATTTCCCCCTTTAAGTTGGAGAAAGCATAGCTTGACTGTCATTGATTGGAGGATGTGCCGTGCATTACGCTCCCACGCAGAGGCGGTGGGAGGAGGTGAATTTCACTCTCCGAGCGTCGCCTAGTGGCCTGACTTTAAGCCGTCAACGAGAATTAAAACTTCATAATTAAGGCGTCAGAGCCATGTCGAAGATCAAGAACATTGCACTTCACGTCTACGAAGCAAAAAATTCAACTGCCGGCCATGTGGGTAGGAGAAATGACGGAAGATGGAGTTCTGCGACCATACGATGGTACCCGCGTGACAAGAAGCGACCGTCGTGACGCCCTCCTCTGCGCTGGGCAGATTCCCTGAACTATCGCAGCAATTATGATCAGATTTCTCCAAGGCCTCTATACACTGGACAAGAAAGGCTCAATACAGAGATCAGTGGGAAAGATGTTGGGACCCGCGCAAGGTCCACCGCCCTGCCGAAGAACGAGTCGCCCAAGTGACCCAAGTCTCTTGTACTTCAGCAGTTCAGCGGTTTCGGCCCCTTCTCTTTTAGCTTTCCAGAAAAGGATCGCTCTGCACGTGAAAAATTCCTGCAATGCAGTTTTGCTTCGCCCATTGAATATCTATACTCGAATAATGTAGGGTAACAGCGGTGCGAAACTTCTCCCAGCTCAACAGTTTCGCCATGCACGAACTTGTGCAGAAGTAAAAACCACCATACCGCTTTCTCTGCGTAGCGAAGTTACTCGATCCGGGGAACTTGGTAAGTAAGCAACCTCAAAAGAGACTACTTCTCAGTTTACCCACACTCCTAGGCTATCACTGGTTGCATTCAATGTTTACTCAAAATCGTGTTTTGGTTTTTGACACGCCAATATAAAACTACTGGTAGTATAAATAATAATAGTTGTCAAGAGTCTATGTGATTACGAATCCATGCTAACTATCAATATTTTTAGTTGATTATTTTGATATTTTGTCGTCTTACAATTCGGGGCTCGTTCTAATAAGTGGCTGATTCCGCACGCAGACAACCTTACGCTGTGACACTTTTATGTGCTGTGTTGTTGACACACCGACCCTGCACTTACGACCCTCACCACTCCCCTTAGCGGCCATGTAACGGCTCACTCGTCAGTTTTCGCACAGCGATGCTGAGCCTGTTATACCGGAAATGTAGAGAGGGCGTGGCTGCCAGCATAATTTTAACATTGCGCAGAGAGCGTTTTTCTTGTATATTTCCATCCGAAAATACTGTCATCCTCTCGTGCACCAAATAGGTACATGACTACAAACGTCCCAAGCACCACATTCGCAGCTTGTTCATTTGGAGTACGTGGCCACACCTACCGCGTTTCAGGGATTCAAAAGGATAGAGCAGCGAGCACGTTTGGTCAAGGTTCTACTTTTTTTATCAACTCAGCTTCTTCCTTTTTTATTAATTCAGCAGATCCCTCGCAATAAGTGACTTCTAGACGAAGCTCGCAATTCTGCAGACTTCATATCCCGAAGATGAGGAATGTGTGATTCGGCTCCCAGATGCGCACGGCAGTCAAGGAAACCTGGGCCAACGCAGTGGAGATGATCCTCTGAAGTGTAAAAAGGAATGTTTGGTGACAAGGCAAACCAGGCAGAATGGTTTTGCAACGAAGAAGCCCAAAGAGTCGTCATGTAGGAGAACGACCTGAAGAGTAACTTGGAAGTCCTCGCATTGCAACAAGCCGCGACTGTGCCAGGCGAGAAGCCAAAAGACTTGTTGTTCGCGACGGTCAAGTATCGGTTTCGGAAAGGTATAAGTTTGACGGGAGTTCTTTTTCAGCGATTCCGCCTCCACACTCCGCGCCGCTTTCATAGTGTGTCCTACAGCAAAATGAATTATGCTACAGAAGAGCACTTGTGAGGTCCTATGATTCACCATGAGGAGTCAGCCAGGTTAACTGGACGGGTTCACCTGGCTGACTCCTCATTATGGATCCTACGAGCTCACAAGTGGGCAATGAAATGACCAATGACCTTTGCACTTGTATGCCTCTCGAAGAGAATTGGGCCCTATAAGGAGTGTTCCTGTATCTGCTCCTTTTGCAATTTCCCCTTCATCGACGCGTCTCCGGCAAATTCCCCTTTTCATTTCAACACCATTACTTATGCTTTATAACGTGGTCTATGTCCGGCATAGTCTGCAGCCTCACAAGGTCTCGCCAATTCCAATGCCCTCGTTTATAAAGCCGTTCTCTTTCACGAAACTTCCTCGGTGATTCTCCCGGATACGACACGGTTCCATATGGCACGCGTTAATGATTCCGGTCAGAGAGCACATCTGAAAGAGTTTTTAATAATGTCATGAATGGACTTCTATAGATGTAATGCTCTCCACGAAATATTCTTAGACGTTCCACGAAAAGGCTTACTAGGAGAGCGACGATCCACGTCGATAAGAGGACGACTTTCATTGTCCTGAACGAGCTCGTATGTCCTGTAAAACTTCTATGGAATCAAAGTCCACTTTTGTTAGCAGGAGTGGGCCCTCCACCACATTATGGTTTGGTCCCCTTGTTGTCACCCACATCGGAGCATCACTTCGCCTAGGTCTGGGTGGGACACCGTTCTTGGCATTTTTAAAAAAATGAAAAAGTATTCGCAATGATCTCAATAAGTTCCACGAAATACCCCATTTGATGTCACTAGTGCACAATATCTCTTGCGATTGGCAGAGTTGAAAAGAGATTCGATCCACGAGGGAGTGAAGAAGCGAGGAAAAGCACAACCGTTCGACCGGCGCCAGACTGCCGTTTTATATTCTATTCCACTCTTATTCTATTTTATTCTTCATTCTGACGATGAATTCAAGGGTTTCTATAGTAATATGTATGAAATGCAATTGTAATGCTTTTAAAAGGGAATAATAAAAGCCTTATAATAGATCGACACAATATATCCAGCCGAATGTTAATGTAGTGATGAGAATTGTGTATTCCGTCGTTCTTCAAATGAAAGCGTTGAAATGCTTCCTGAAATTTTTCGCCTTTATCGCTTCGCTGTAATCAACAGAAATGGGACGATTCCTGAAACACCAAATAGGAACCAATACAGCTCTCGGGAACACGATGGAACCCTCAATATTGAACCACGTACAGGTCTGAATAGCGTTGCCCACAGCTTGGCTGCTTTATACTTTGCGGCAGCGTCCACTAGCGTTTCGAGCGTCTGGCAGCGACAGCGGCTTGTATGTACAGTTATCAGTCTAGCGTCTACCAGCGTTCACTAGCCGTTTATCAGCGTCCACCAGCGTCTGCCAGCTCTCGAAGCTCAAGGAAGCATAGGTATCGGTCTAGCGTTTGAAGGCAAGAGGTTAGACTCAAGCACTCCTTGTATTCCTCTTTGTTCACACAGCACGGTAGGGAGGTGAGCTCCAACTTTCCTCTGCTTCCAAAACCACCATCAAAGAGTGGCCTCCGAAATTCTCGAGAACACCAACGGATCGCTACAAAGGCCTTTCCAGTGATGCTGATATCCATCTGGACCGTCGAGATTGACTTTTTCTTATCAGTGAAGATAACCTAAGAAAGAAATGCGCATAAGATGTTGCCTTTCTGATTTTACAAATATCTCAAGAAACTGCACCTTGTCCCACGACGTCGCCATTTTTGCACGCGCAAAGTTCAGTCTTGCCAGCTGGTGCCTTGGCAGTCAGACAGGGAGCTTTCTTCATGGTCTCTCGAGTGATGTGCTCACTTGATCGAATAGAGCGCCATATTGTCATTTTTGAGACCGGTAGATTCATCGCGGCATGGATCTGTGCCACAGAAAGCGGGGAGTTTGAGGCTATTCTTCT
>MU950690.1:0-12523 GCA_036418165.1 Cooperia oncophora
TAACTTTTACGCTTGATAATGTCGTGCCGTGATGTTTCTGATTCAGTAGAGTCATTGTGGACGATTCAATGGAAGATATTTTTGGCTGTTGATTACTTCTTTTATTGCTTTGAGGAGCTTTTTTTACAATAATAATGCAGTCCGACAGATGAGCTCGCCTCAAAAAATGGCTCTATTCCCCGAACGACATGGTTGGGCCCGAAACTACACGAAGTTGTGCGCGACGATGAGTATTCTTGGAATGGCTTTTCCACGATGGAGCTTTGACGTGATAGTAGTCTTGTGAGTAGTCATAATGGGCGAAAACTTCGTTCATTCATCACTCACATAGTTTCTAAAGGTTTTCATCCCAGCGGTGCTTTCGCACTAGCTGAAAGTCTTCGGATGCTCAAGAGTGCTCTGCATGGAATCGTCTACAATGGCTCCATTAGTTCAAAAACATACCATGACGACAAAAATCCTTTTAAGTGCACAGAGACCACTGTCGAAAAAATGCAGAATAGAACACACAGCACGGATCCAAACCCTCAAACATGTGTTCGCGAGACCTACGACGTGTCCGTTAATCCGCGCTGCTTCGAGCGAGGTAGAGCCAGACGCCGCTAATCATTCGAGTCTGCGACACCCCCCCCCCTCTTCCTTGTGACGGGTGGTAAGGCTCCCTGGTCTCTTGCTCATCGAGCTGTCGAGCGGGGAAGGGCGAGGGAGGTATCAAAACGAGTTTTTCTTAGCCCAAATGCAACCTCCCTGTTGGGGAATCCTTCGCAACAATGTGCCCTGCCACAGAAAATACCTCGGATCGTGCTGCGTCGTCTGCGCCGCGGCTGCGAAGCGCGCTGTTGTTTGCAACATGTTCACAGCGGCAACCGAAGTGTGTGCAGGTTTAAGTAAAATGTACGCTCACGTCCTCAGATTCTGGTCCTTGCCATGTGTGAAGTGAAAGGGTATGCTGTTGCATTAGCGTGCCACCCTTTCCCCTCGGAAGTGCATTAAAACGAGGCTGAAGGGATACTCGATGCCAACTCTTTGTTGAGCCCTCGCTGCCGCCGGACCAGCCTCATGCCTGAATAGTCAAACACGCTACTTGTACGCGCGTTCTCACTTTTGGTTGTTCTCTATCGCTCAATGCTTGTTTCGACGAGGGATGTTGTCATCGATGCAAATATTGCACCTTAAGCAAGAAGATGGGCCCGCGCGTTGTAGGCTTCGTAGGAACGGAACAGGGTATCGGAGTATGGTGCTGTCCCGGAGTCTCATTACTCATCTGAATGTGTATTAACAATGTGAAACTCCAAAAGTTTATTCCAAAAAACTCAAAAGACAGCAAAAGTCTCAAAAGTTTTTAAAATATATCTTATCTGGCTATATTTCGGTGGCAAGTATTGGTGGCAAATATTTGCCAGGATATTTCGGCCTGAAGAAGGTGCTACGCACCGAAATATAGCCAGATAAGATATATTTTAAAAAAACTTTTGAGACTTTTGCTGTCTTTTGAGTTTTTTGGAATAAACTTTTGGAGTTTCACATTGTTAATACACATTCGGAACAGGGTATCACTACTCTCCAGATAGTGGTAGACTAATGCAGCTGCGGACCCACGCGAGGGATGATCTTTAGGACCACGGAACGTCGCATGCGCTGCTATCCACAAATATCGCGTGCTTGCAATAAAGCGAACGCTCGCGATAAGCTTAATGTGTTATTGAATTAGATGCTGTTCAGTCCCAAAGTAAACTCCTAATTCTACTGAGACGTGGACTGTCATGCTTTACCAGTTTTATTTACATAACTGAAGTGATTACGTAGCAGTTGTGGTTTAAACTGCACCTGGACAGATTCTGCTTACCAGTCAATTTGGTTTACCTGATTATCACTACTAATTTCACTGCCACAATGCCTTGTAGACAGCGTATGCCTCTATACTTGGAAAAAAGGATTGCTCTGTTGAAGAACTGGCATAAAAATGTCACTGTAGCAATAAAAAACCACCGCGAGTGCGCGTCGGTCGCCGCCACCCATGTGGTGATCACAATTGTCGCGCACGTGGCCGCGTGGTCCTGCTGTCACGTACCCTTAACCTGGAACACGGGAAGGACCGCCCTCCGGTGTGAGTGTGTAGCTTGTCTTCGAGCGAATCGCCCACGGGAGTCGCGTGATTCTGTGTTTCCAAGAAATCAGTGCACTGAGCTCTGCTCTCCACGAGGACAGCAGAAAGAACGGAAAGAATCGATCCGTCCCCCATATAAAACTGAAAAAAACCAAAATCAATAATCCACGTCCAAACTCCCGTCGTAAAACCGCCGCAATTTTTTGTTGCCCTTGGGCGTCACTTGGTGTATCGTCGCGAAAAAATCGTTCACGTCCGCTTCTTGCGTCGATTAATTGATCTTTCTGTCGTGTAAGCTCAGATGTATACGTACACGGTAGAACGTGGTGTTATTCTTAGAAGCGCCCCCTCGAACACTGGCTGCCCGAGCAGTGACCGTGCTGGCCACGCTCTCTTTCGAGAGAGCTTTGCTTCCCCCGCCTCTGGGCACCTAATGGACGTTCCGTTCCGGACTCGTTACCTTTAGGAATGCGAACTTTTGCGGGGTGGAACTTTGCACATAACCTTTAGTGCAGCCTACCTGCGGGGGAGATTGAGTAACAATAGGTTAACTTTCCGTGGGCGATTCCTAAACGCGAGTTGCTGCAAAGCTGTGGCACAAGAGTGGGTGGGAGTCACCGCCGTGCTGCAAAGGTCATCGCGAGCGAAGATCCAATGTGACAGAGCATGTTCAACATACGGCTTGCCCCATACTAAAAACGTTGCGTTTCTCCTACCGTACTGAAAGCAAGCTTCCAAAATCGTTTCTGTTGATGAATGGGACAACCAGCTAGCTTGCCCATAACTCTCGAGAAAACGTTCAGAGCGCGAAATGTGGCGTAAGACTGCAGTATTCTAGCAGAACAATTTTAAAACGTGTAAAACCAGCTTCGCGGTTCGTTGCCGATATCTTTTAACCCTTACTCTCGCTAAGCCACTAAGAATGGTTGTACGGCACCCTAAACTCGAAGAAGGTAAAATATCGGCTCGCGAAATAAAGCGCGTTGAATTGTGATACTTCTGAGCATTCTGTGAAGACCTGAGGAGTAGGGGGGAGGGTGATTTCGGTGGATTATGAGTTGGTAACCATACCCACCGAAACAGCGAAAGCACCACAGCAACTGGTTTGCAACAAATCCACGTGTGATATCGCGAATTTGTGCTACCTGCCCCGCACGGGAATCTTGGCGACTGTACGGAAAAGGGAGCATATGGATATCAATGTCAGGCACATACAGTCCTCATCATTGCGGACCGGTGGGGCGTGTCAGCCAGAAGGAGTGCGCACACTGTTGAAGCCGTTCTCAGCCTTTTTTGTTGCAACGCGTATGCGACAAAAAGTGGTAGAAAACGAGTAATACGAAGGATATAATACAGTAATGCACTTGTCCGCTTCAAAAACTGGTGCAGAACGACTTTGCCAAACCGCACCAAACGCAGCCGCACTGCCACGCCCCACCGGTCCGCAATGATGAGGACTGTAAATAAGACTCCCCCTCCCCTCACAACAACGAGAACGTACGACCCCCCCCCTTTTACAGCGTCCGTGAAACGAGGAAAATCAAAATAAATTTTTCTCAGCCCAAACACGACCTCCCCTCCTCTCTCGGCGAGCAAATATGACCCCCCCCTGTTGGGGATTCCCAACAACGATGTGTCCCTGCTTTTGCAAATCATGGGAGGGATGGCGTCACTTTCGTGTATAATGCAAATAACATAGCGTTATGATATAGAGAAAGCAACACTGCAGGGGAGCGCTGTGGGCTTGTCGTTTGATTTCCGTGTTAGAACATTCGTCGTGATCACTGCGCTAGGTTTTGCGCTCTGGCTCAAGAAGCGAAAGAGTGGAAAATGATGCCAGCTGTCAACTGGAATCGGAAGAAAATCCATTAGTGGCCGTCATCCGTGGATCCTTCCGGGACGCGCCACTCATTTTGCAACAGTTCGGAAACGTAGAGACATTTGGATACTGTTCTCCCCCTACAAACGCTTGCGAAAAACTTTCAATGTTCAGTTCAATTCACCCATTTTTCTCTGGACTGGTTTGCCAAAGTGAATCTACCCCCAAGGACAGCATCGTGATGTGTGAATCGACTTCGACATTCTTTTCATGTACAACCTCCGATAAGTTCCTCGCGTGGTACGATCCTCCACACATTCCCCGTCCCACGCACCGCCTTCTTTGATTTTCCCAACCCCCTTAAATTTCCAGAAAAGTTCGAGTTCTCTCTTAGAAAACTGGCGTCGAACCGTGGATGCGAAGGGTCCACAGTGCTTATGAAATGATCTGAAAAATATGAAAAGTCATCAACATGAAAATTATTCATCGCGGCTCGCTACCATCCTTGCCAACCAGGTAGAACATTGCCCTCCCTCCAGCGGCCATGTGTGACCCTCCGATGGGATTCGCCCTACAATAAAGTAGGGAGAATCCGTCTGTTTCGTCCTACGACATGCGGAGCAGCTTCTTTTACCACGCTAGCACAACTTTATTCTAAAATCCTAACTCCACAGTTTTGTCCTAGGAATCTCTAACTGGATGCATGTGAACAAGTTTAGGCAGGTGAACGTTTTGGCACTGCTCTAGGTAGAGGAAACACGCCAAGGCTTGGGTATGCGATAGAAGGTGTGAGATCCAGTTCCTACGACGACGCGACGCCCTGGGTTTTCCAATCGTCTGCACTGAATTTCTGCCTACGCGTAAGGTCGTTCAAGGAATACTGGAGTCGACTAAATTACTCTTGAGGCTGCTAGTATGTGGGGTGTGTGTAAATAGTGCAACTTTGCCGAAGACCTCTAGAGGGCAAATGGAATTGAATAAGGCACCTTCTTCAAGTACTTAGCTATCAAGTCTGCCCGAGGGAAACTCCGCAGTTTGAGGAACACGAGGATTAACAGCATGCGTGATGTGATGGTTTGTGGCCTCATGGTGATGTTACTCATTCATAACGGAATTCCTTTGCACTTAAATGACATTCCGCCTCAATTTGTGGGCAATATGGCGTTGAGCTCGTCACAAAATGTGTGAGCGCAGTATGGACGATGTTGTTACAAGGTCAACTGGATTCTCCACTCCATTACAGGAGTCTAAGGGGCCCGGTGATTGTGATAGTGAAGCAGCAGTGGCAAAATAACGGTAATTCACTCAACCCACGGAGCCCATTTACCTTAGATCCAACTATCCTGGCAAAGGAGCAAGTGTAATGGCATCCGATCGGTGACGCCGAGCACAAATTACAGCTCGGAAACGTTTTGGTAGCCTTCTACTGCGGCAAGCAATGCGCAGTACTCCCTGGACTCGTCCCAGCTTTTCTTCAGTGACTTCTTCAGTGATCCAACTGTAGTCCGAAGTGCAGGCTTTTCCCTTCAGGCTAGGTCATGCACAGAAGCCGATCAGTTGATATGCTGCAAGTTTGTTAGTCATTAGAGGGGCAGGTGATTCCGAAAACACTGAGCGTAGCTCCCAGAGCTGAAGCTCCTTGTTTCGGATGATTCTATCAGTATTTTGATTGACTTTCATTGGAAGTACAATAATCTGGTAATTTATATCTACAGTCATGCTTGTTGTGCATTCTGTGATGCATTTATACGATCTAGAAATTATTTTCGGCACTAATTACCTTTTACTACCCTAATCATCCGAAATCAGAACAGTTTCTGATCGTCTTTTTTCTTCGTGGGCAGAGTTGGTCAAAAAGTTATCTCCTAAGATAGTTGGACCCCTGTACCGATATCGACGGTGCGCTCGGCCCTTCGAAGCCTCTGGGCGCTCAGCCACGGCGCCGAGCGCACCGAAACATTCCAAGAAACCAAATTCGCTTGTCCGTGAGGGTAGTTTGGCCGTCCGAGCACGAAGATCACCTCTGTATAGGGCGTTGGGAATGTTCAGGATGGAATCAAGAGGGTACAGGTGATAGCGAAAGCCTGCTACTGCTCGTCTGCACCCTCCCCCCAAGATTATGACCCCTTTATCTGCTGAGGCTGATCCTTAGTAAAGAGAACTATCACTATCACAGGAAATCAAGGAAAGTGCTGCATTTCTTTGCCGTTCGCCTAACTGCCCTAGCACACCGCTCCCACCAGCGGAAGCTTCTAGAGCCAGTGCTAGATGCGCCGAAGTCAAAACGAGCGTGTGATGAGTCGCTTGTGACGCATAGGGCGGACCGTCTCAGACTGAACGAACGTAGTATTCGCGTTCAGAAGGTCAAACGACCCCAGTTGACAAGTTTTCAGCAATTTTGGTGATTTCGAGTATTTTGGCGCTGGCGCCAGTGGCTGGGCACCAGGAGTTTCAGGGTCGAGCGGAAGTGATGGTCAAACTCCGTGTTCAGGTGGTCAAACTACCCCGAGAGACATTACCGAGCCATGCCTGCTCTCGAGAAACAATCACCAAAAATCCTCAATTCCGGATGATTGGGGTTTTGTACTGTAAAAGGGGAATAGTGCCCCAGTTCTAGTGCGGAAGCAATGAATGCAAGTAAATAAACATAGAAACATGTCAACAATACCAGAAGAAATTGCCTGTTGCTTCTCCTTTTGAATTGGGTACGCTTCCGATTTCGTTCAGAACTTATGTTCACATGAATCATCCTTCTTTATAAAATAACTTGTGGAGGCAGGCAATATTCACACAATATCTTTATCTTTGTAATTCTAGTAATAACAGCTGGTGGTCCACCTAGAAAGCCAAGCTGAACAGGCTTCGCAAATGAGCACATATTCGATGGCAACAACACACCCGGGTATACGTCCTGAGGGCTGCGAATTTTGGTCGTGCTGCGTTGAGCGGGTTCCCAATATTTCGGCGAAAACTGGCAAAAACGAATTTCATAGCACGCAGTTCGTAGGAACGGTCCGCGATGACCTATGAAAATGCAAAAGTGGTGTGGGAAATGGTCCACAGTGGACAACCCTGTGCCAGTTTCGCGACGGAAAGTTGCACGGTAAAGGAATTGAATTGTTCCAGTGGTACCTCCCTTTTCCAGTGACTCCGCCGCCTCCAGATTCCTCCTCCAAAGTCTTCTCTGAAGCCAAAGTAATGCTACTGGGCAAGTGGCACGAAAGGGATGCTTTGTTGTCTCTTGTTAAAGCCATAAGGTTCATCACAAGAAATCAGCTGACAAGATTCGTCCCAGCTCGCGGATTTCCGGTCTTTTAACCGTGCATTTGTTTGAGGCGTTCCCAACGTTCCCTTTGGCATTTTTCTTCATATACTGGTCACTTGGCAAATTTCCTTCTATCTTTCTCACCATCATATGCGCTCCTTATGCCGTTAAGGCAAAGCCCACGATCACTCGCCATCACAGATAGTGGATTAGGGCTCTACATATAGACGAAAAGGTTCTGAGAGGCTCGACAGTGAAGAAAAATTGCATGCCAATTGCCCTTGATAGAACCTCATTCCCATCCCAGTTTGTATGTACCCAATTAACCCCTTGTTCAACACTCATCCGCACAGCTGACTCCCCGATAAGAACTCTACGACCGTACAAGTGACGATTTTCATGCTTTTTCGTCCTGCAGCTTCGTTTTTCACTGAAAGGCGGGCCTTGAAGGCGGAGTCTGGAGGCGGAGTCACTGAAAAAGAAGGTGTCACTAAGTCTATATTTCGCCGCCCCTCCATTACAATTTTTTGCCACGAATCCGGTGCATGGTTGTTCGTCGCGGACCGCGCTACCCTCCGGATGCCATATTTTCAACTTCTATACCTGATCGCGGACCGTGCCTCAAAAAGCTGTAGAGAGAGAGAGAGAGAGAGAGAGAGAGTGTGTGTGTGTATCGAGCAGAGGGGGAACTTTTGCCAAAAAGTTCATACTACACTCTAAGCCTCTGATTTGGAATGTTAGCTGCAACAGCTTCATATAACTGGACTGTCGTTGGGATATCTCTGTTGTGGTGACCACAGCGTTGAACACGTCACGCGCGCGTCATTTGCACCGCGATCTGACTAATTCAGCGTGGAAATGCAAAGAAAGTCAGGTACATTAGCTACGAAGTACTAACTTGTGTGCGAGAGTGGATTTCATGACACACACGCACCCTTAAAGTGGCAGGCTTCCAACAAAGAAAAACAGTCAACCTTTGATAGAATAAGCAAATAATGAGAAAAAACTCACCAAAGATCGCTCTTTGAAAGTATTATAGTGTCCCCACTTACATGCTCAGTTTTTCTCTTGTAGCCTCTAGTGGATCAATGAGCCCCTTGACGACCTTCAGTTGCAATAAGATGTATGTATGTGAGTTACGGGATGTTCGGAAAAAAATACACTTCCGTTAGCAAAAGTTTTTCACCAACAGCCTAATCACTCCATTCATCTGAAGTCGTCAGTTCTATTCAGTAGTGTTTTTTTCTTTACTATGGCCAGGGTAATCAGAGCGTAGTTTTCTAGTAGGAACTTACACTATTACGCCCGACTGCTCTCCGGTTTGAATGTCTGCTTCCTTCTTGCCATGTTTTCAGTTTCTCGGGGGAATTTCGAAAAACAGGCTGCCAAGCAGCAGAATTTGAGTGATTACCGGATTCTCACTAACTTTTTCACATCATATCTTCTGCTTAAAACCATCCAGTTGACATCCGCAAGACAAGCGCGTGCAGGATAGGTGGTGGGGAAGGGAGGTGTACAAACTATGGAACCTCTTGGTAAAAAGAAGGCCGTGTTTGCGGAAGCAAAGAATCTGGTTTTATTAGCTGGGCAGGTCGGCCTGAAAAGGAGACCGGATGACTTCACTAAGGAAAGATGAGTTGCCCTGCCCGATACTCTCCGTAGTGCTTGGTAATCGCTTCCCGGAGTTTTTCATGCCTCGCGTAAGCTCACAAAGTACAGCTACTCGCCGCGGATCGCCTGCGACGGTATTCAGAGGATAGGGGGCTTGCGCGCCTAGCCAGCCCTTTCGTTTGCTTTTTCTTCATTCGGCAAGGCGGCTAGACTATACAGGGGGGGGCCAAAAAAAAAAAAAAAGTCATTTTGCCTCCATGACTTTCAAGGCGCTATAAGTTACACTTTATTAAATTTTTATCGGACATTTTTACTACCATATTAAAGAGCACATCAAATACTATAAGGATACTCCGCTACAGCCTTCTGGAGGAGCGCCATCGAGAGATTCGGCAGCGCGAAAGTGAGTGGGTACCGGAGTTGAGCGAGATCGTTGATTTCTCCGCCACTGTAGACCACCCTGTTGAGCTCCGCCCGAACCGAGTAATTAGGGGTTCAGCCCGTCAGGGGACATATTTCAATATTACATCTTCATCAGGTACGAAACGCCCTTCCATTCGAAGTAGGCGGGAGTTTTTCCAAAACCCTTCGATTCCATGTGGTGGCACCCAAACCTGTAGCAGCACAAGGTCTCCAAGAAGGTATGGGCGACCACATGTAGGGAGGATATCCTTCTCGAGTTACTTGATGTAACCGCCAGCGCTCACCTTCAGTCGGGGTCTACAAAAGAAAATCAATATCGGTTCATCCCATTCCATCGTACGCGCGGTTCCACACATCAGACCCGCGCTCTTGGTGATTTCTAGGGTGAAGATGATGTTCCTGGACCCCTAGCGACCGTTGCCCCACAGCTGGTCGATCGTTCCTGTATTGTGTCTTGCAGATTCAAGAGTACTGGTCTCCAGGTAGCTATCCATGGGTGATTCCATTCAAGAAGTTCCGCAGCTGTTTGGAGGCCACGTGAATTCCAAAGGCGTTCTCCACTCAGGCCGCGACTGGAGATGACTTCATATTTTGGTGTACATGAAGGTGAATGGCGGCAGCCGCCAGCTCCTAGCTTATAGGGGAAGATCCCCGCGGTATCTTTCCGCCCTCGGTTACTCATAGTCCACTTCCCTCTGTGCTCCCGGCTGCCCTCGAAAAGGCTTTCGCTCATTTATGTGACCGGCCCGGAATGCACTTTTTTTTTTTGGCCCCCCCTGCTATTTTGATCATCCGTTATCGGTGCGTCCCTGCGCCTACCAATTCTACTCTTTTCCTCGCCCTCTCCACTGTCGGGCGCCCTCTCTACAATGATCGTAAGACAACAATCGCCGCCAACAAGCCTGCCTCAGATACGTCTATCATCTGAACAAGAGAGAGCAGAATAATAGAAAAAGGATATACAATTGTGATGGGTGGAATGGCGAAGTTAGTACAACCCGCCAACCAAGCATGATTTTGGTACATCACCCTTAGACAAGTATCGCACCGTCCGAACTTCTCCTCCCCAACACGAATCACCTCTCGTACTTATCGCGAAAGTAATTTTGGGTGTGCTGTTGACTATTGGGCGCTTAGGCTATAAAGAACGAATAATTGAAAACTCACCTGGTTAGTTGAGCCCCACTCACTCTTCTGTAGCCGGTCGCGTAACGCGTTGCGGAGAACTTTTCTAAAACACGCCCCCCCCCGTATCTCAAATTTCCTTTCTTCTGTTTTACGACCCCCATTTCGTAACCCTACTTTTTTTACCAAACCTACTAGAATTTTCTGCTGTCGTGCTGTCGATGTGAAGGGTGGGACGGACTGCTCCTACGAAATATCAAAGTGTACAGACTTCAACTATTTGTAGACTCGACTAGTCACTTGGGACGAGAAACATAGACGAGTAAGAAAAAACTTCGAGCCCTGCGAGTTCGTATCACTCTTTATCCTACGTCGGGGGTATGGCGTGGCATTCGAAACGATGGCAACGGAACCTGGATTACTCGTGGGATATATTCAAATATTTCAGGACACCCGCCATATTGATTTTGGTTGGGAAAAAGTACGTGACCATTCGTTCGGGTCTAAAATTGCCACAATATGTCTTTCCATGAGCACAGCCACCACGACCCTTTACTTGAAGTATCGCACCCACGCCTACCTCATCTCAGGATTCGAGTGCCTACATGTGCGGTGCGGCGCGCGCAACTTGGCCGTTCAACAGCGGACCTACATCCGCAAAGTCACTCTCTGAGAAAGTAAAAAAAAGCATGGGAACATCGTGAGCCCCCCCCCCCCTCCCCGGCAGCCCCATTGTACGAGCTGTCTGGTTCTGCTCGTTTTATGCCAGCAGGATATCTTGCCGCTCCTGACTATCTCGTCGTCCTTTACACGTCATTCAATGCTCATACCATCTAACAGTGAAAAAAGAGAAAAATGCGGTGTAAAAACTGAACTCGGCACAGAAAATAGCCTTCGAGTTTTGGGAGGGGCAGCTAGGGAGTCGTCAGGACTGCCACTTTGGATGGCCACAGCACCTTCATTAGTTCCTGTGAAGCCGCGAAATGGGATAAGTTAAAGAAGGAAGAACAGACTGTTTGCACAATGGAGGACGCCTTCAAAATGGTAGAGCGTGGACACTGTCTTCAACAAGTTTTCAAAGTTGTTTTGCATATCTCCTGTTTTACGCCGCAGTTCGCGCTCCAAAAGTTATCACAAGAATGCTGAATTATGGGCAAAAGTCGAACCCTAGGGCTGAGTTATGGGCAAAAGGCAAAAGAAATTTGGAACGCATAACCGCGGCGTAAAACAGCAGTTATCATAACAAAACAACTTCAAAAATTGTGAAGCCTTCGGCCTCGCGGTTCATTGCCGATATCTAACGATTACGGCTGACCGGCTCACCAAGTTAAACGTGTGAGTGCTGATAGGCTACGGCATAAAAGCCGTTGAGCTGAGAGGCGGCCCTGGCGGCGTAACGGAAAGCGTGGGGTCCGGGCTCGACTCCACCCGGACCCCACGACCCGCCTGGAGGTTCCACTTTTGCCCATAACTCACGCCCTTGTGATAACTGTCTTCAACATCAAATACGACCTTCCCCTGCGGTTAACATAGGGAAGGGGTGCGCTGATTGAAACCTTCTCCGTTCAGTTCATACAACAAGTTCGGAAGTAACAGTGGAATGATGCAAGTCCGATAGACTCATTATGCCGAATCATAAAATCGTATTCAATGAATCCACTCAGGCTGATCCGCGCAAAACTATTTGACGTTACTGATCGCGGAACACTCAATATTTTCTGTAAACTTTCCATTCCGTACAGTTCTTCTTAACTTTTGAGCGAAGAAAGCTGTTGAGTTTTAATCATGGTAACGAGGTATCGGCACAAAGGCAGTTTTGCGTGGGCGAGGGGGGAGGGGTGGAATGCAGGATACAAGACAATCGCGTTTCGCCGCGCCCACGGGCGTGTCCAGTAATGTCGCCTACCACATGCGGCAATTGGATAGAACAGCCCCATGGTAGTGAGACAACTCAAACTTTTTGAATGGTCCTGTTGCGAAACACTGTGACCCATAGAACACAGCTGCCATCAAAGCTTCGAAAGGCGCTGAAGGGCATGTGACGGGCCAGGAAGGGTGGGCTTTCGCAAGGGGATGGACTTTTGGGTGGGTCAGCCATCTATCGTGCGTGAAAAGCTGGAATGTGCAAGATAACCATGGCCATAGTATGCTATGTGGAAGAGAGGAGCAGAGA
>MU950693.1:0-12612 GCA_036418165.1 Cooperia oncophora
TGTCTAACAAGACCCTCAAACTATGTTTCGGAGCGAGTTAGACGCTAGAGGGAGAGCCATAATCGGGATTAGGCTCTCGGCATTGATTAATCTCTTTGGGATGCGCCGTGCATTCTGCTGCTATTCCGGATCACAATGGCCGCTGAATACAATATGGCCCATACATACAACCAATGGTTTGCGAAGCCACCCATAGTAGGATTCAGTCAATTAATACCCCCGAGTCATAGGATCCGAAGGGATGGAAAGTTTGGTCGGCTCAAAAGAAATCATAATGTGTGAATTTGTGGTGTACATAAGGAATATTCTTTAGGCATTCGCCCATGAGCTCGATTGCGTTGTTCACCTCTAGGGAGAGGGAGGAGGGGGGGGGGATGAAGTGCTTCATAGGACACCTCGTGCAAGACATACATAAGGGTATGCGGAATTTTGCTTCAGCCTGGTGAGAGAAGGAGCTCCTGGTAGGGTGAGTCAGCCGATTGGGAAAAATGGATCATGCCCTACAATGATGCCAGAGTACAAGGAATCACTCATACCACCCTTCCCCCTCTCCTTCCTCCCAGACAAACACCACTTTTTCGATTTCACTGAGGCACCAGAAAAAAACAACAGCAATCAAAATAACCAAATAAACCCTTTGTCAACTCCGGTCGACTTAGGCTCCAATTTTTCTTGTCTTTACAAATGCTTAGTTCAGTGGTCTATTGGATGTGACTATTCTGATTCAGTTGCATTTTTATTACGGTTAGGCCTTGCTATTCAGTCGGTCTCTCCTGCTTCGTGGGCCACTAAATACATCTTCCTTAGAACTATAGGCTTTTTTTCTTTTCATTTTTAGAACATTCAGAGCAGGCTATGGTCACTATTATTCATTTTCACGACATTTCTCTCATTTTCCGTGTTCTCTTCCAGCGGAAACAAGCTGGAATCCTGTCGATGGAAATGCTGTGGAAAATGCTAGAAACGGTGCCGGTGGAAAACATTCCATGACATCAACCAGCGTTGCCATCATCACCTTGTCATCGGACTGAAATCATTGTTGTCGCCAGGTAACAGGCGGTTTTGTTGTCGATAGGCGCTCCCTTCCTTGTCCGCGCTTTGTCACCTACAACTGAATTGTTTTACAGGAAGAACATGAGCTTGTATGTGTGTACGCTAGCGTTAGTGTTAAGCCTGCAAACAGTGAGTAGTCACCTCCAACCCACCCCGTCCTCTGACTCATGCATCGCCGCCTCGTCCTTGACATGCCACCCCGGGGCCTTGTGTCGCCCATTTGAGCATTGGCACGTTTCCGTCCAGCCCTTACGTGCTTTACGGTAACGAAATCTCCTTGAAACAAATGATATTTGTAAAATTGTTTTGTTTAAGTGTTGGCAGTTTATGTAGCAACTGGTTTATTTCAACACCTAAGCTGAGTCTGAGGTGGCCATCCGTCACGCAGTCTCCGTCACCGATATCAAAACACATTTTTGTAGGGCACATGCTTGTTGTCAAGCGAATTCCTCACCGTTTCTTGAACAGTTGTCTCATCACATATGGTTTCTAGCAACTGACCCTATGATGACGGCGGGCTATCAGGTCACGATCTTGTTTGTAAACAGTGCATGTTGGTGGGAACCGGTTTTGTACTCTTGCTTTGTACTAAACAACAGTACTCTCGAAGATGGAAAGAGTGTCAAAGCAATGTCATTATGGTCATGAGAAGTGTCCAGCTAACTTCCCACCTTCTCTGATTAGCCTAAACACATGATTAAGAGAAATTGAGAACTTATTTCGCGTCTACAGCTTCGTGGGCTTCGAGGTCCAAAGCTGATTCGCAGATGCTCGTCGACATACGGTGGAGTCGAATTGTTAGCACTGGAGAAAAGAGAGGGAAAGCCATAGGAGACTCCCTCAATAACGGCTCGGGATTGGACATGTGAAGGTGCGAGACACAGCTGCGCGGGCGAGAGACCAGAGAAATTGTGGGAGATTAGGAAGGCATCCCAAAGAGAATGGGCACTATACGTCACGCCGTATTTCGAGATATAGCGCTGCTTGCATATCATATGCCTGACTTCGACTTGGTTGTTTTTTTTTTTTTTCTTGTCTAGTGGGCTAAAGCTGGGCCGCAACGCTCTTCGCTTAATGAGCCGCGAAAGGGGTCGCCTTGTCGGCCCTTGTAATGTGAATTCCTACGGTACACCTTTGTTGATGGTCGCGTACCGTGGAACGCCCTGTTACCAGAATATTCTCTCTCCGTCATATAGGTTGTTGTGTGGCACGCGCAAAACAGGAGAATCAGCAACTGAAAGAATCCTCTCAGGATAAAATATCCCTTCTTTCAGCAGCTACAAGACGACTCTCGGTACGTCTCGCTCACCGGCGATGTTCACTCCTACTTCGGATCTGATCAAATCACAAAATAGTTCTGGAAATACAACTGCGGAAAAAAAACTGAAACAAGCACGGGAAAATCGCGTTAAACAGTCCTGAAGCGATTATTTAACAACAGTAGAGTGGAATGATAAGCAGATAATGGAAATAACAAAAAAAGAACTCAGCGCTCTGAATTTAGTCTGCTAACTACTGGGTTTGAAGGCGGCAGTGAGGCCAACCAAGCGTTCTACCCTCCGGGAGAACGCAGTATTCGCGTAGGCATAAGATTCGTCTGGGAGGATAAAACACTGACTTGTACATGGGCTGGCCACCGCAAGTCATTGTATAGGCCACATCGCATTCAGTAAGCCACTACGATTCTGCGTGAAGTAGAGCGTGCACCTTCTAGAAAAGGATTTACAACCGGGCGAAGACTTTATCCCCTTTTCACTTTGACTGCTCGGGTTGATAAGACCTAGTCATCTCGGGACTCGCACTCTACAGTAAGCTTCTGGGGCTGTCACGGACATTCGCTCCTAATTCCTTAGAAGGCAGTGAAAAACGCTCATTCCGTGGACAAGGTCTTTCATTTCAATCTCACTCATCTTCAAGTCAATCTCAAACATGTCTGATTGGGGGGGGAAGGCTCTTACTCAGCCTTGTGGTTACTCCAAGATGCGGGGCTTTGGGTGCCGCCTACGTTAGAGTACCCTGAGAGTAGCTTCAGTGGCTTGCTTAGGAACGCTGTGTGATTTGAAAAACACCACGTCGCATCCTCAGGCATACTTTACCAATATCCACAGTAATTTGGTGCGGCAATCGAGCCAGATCAAAAAGTCGAGCTATCCAAGATAATTTCGATTTCTTTGACGCTGTTCCAAGTGTTTTTTTCGCAGCCGCTGTATATACAGCCTCATCCATTATTGCGGACCGGTCTGTTGAAGCCGTTCTCAGCCTTTTTGTTGAAACGCGTATGCGACAAAAAGTGGTAGAAAACGAGTAATACGAAGGATATAATACAGTAATGTCACTTGCCCGCTTCACACTTGGGTTTAAGCACGAACGAACTTCGGCAACGACGTGCAAACGCAGCCGCACTGACACGCCCCAGGCCGGTCCGCAATCGCTGAGGATCTTTAACTTGAGAACTTTTCTGGTTCACTGAACGTGTAGGGGAGATATAGGGGAGTCCGGGTCTATCAAATCGTGATCGTCAAGAGAAATTAAGCTTTGGCTACAGCGCGTGACAGGTAAAAATAACGAAAAGGGCCAGACTACGTCGGTCATGTCCCAACACTTCACACTCTCTGTTTTCGTGAAAAATCAAAGAGCCGTTGAAATGCACTAGCTAATAGCTGTTATCTGATCGTGAATTGCAACTGCTTTTGAGGCTAAAGACTAACATTTTAGATGACCGAAATCCACTAGATACCTGGTTGGTCTTAAATCTACTATTTTTGTACTGAAGACAATGGCTTCTTCTTTATTGTTTACTTCTATTATGGTACAAATGACCTTAAAAGATGCATTTAATTACTTTTTGCTGCTGACTCGGACTAACGTCTGTATGGACTTTACCGTGCTGGGGGATAATTTACCCATCGGAGGCTACATTCATTCACTTGAAGCTCGAGCTTAGAAGTCGTTACTTCAACGGCATACCCAGAGTAGCACTGTCAATGCAGCCCTCGAAGGATATTACGCGCCCTCATTGATAAATCGAGTTTCCGTTTCCTTGGCTCTGTTCACTGGCACCAACTGTACGTCTATATATTGTAAAGATTCGAGCCGATGGTTTATGCAGTCTCTTTCCTGGGATGCGCCACGCATATCGTTAGATAATTTCAGAGCAGCGAGCTTCAAGTTTCCAATCAAAAATTGCATGTGCGATGGAGGTGTTCTCCTTTATGAAGTGGCTTGCTGAGGATAACCGAACAGGATTGTCGACTTGCCGCCTTGTCAATCTGTCAGTCTTTCAGGTGCTAGGTGACGGCGTGAAAATCACCTCAAAAAATGGGAACCTGGTGCTGCTGGAAAAAGGATTGGTGGGCAAGTCATTCACATTAAAATACTTTTTTGCATATGGGGTGTACCTGTTAATCGATTCCGAATTTCTGGCCACTTGGGCTATCTCGCGTCCTTGCAAGTTTCGATACTTGGAGTATAACGTCCTCATATGGAGTTCGACCTGTGTATAACTGCGATGGAGATCCTGGACAAACTGAGCATGAAGGATTGCAACGCCTGGTAGTCTGGACGAGATTTGATCCATGTGGGTCGGCTATTGTAAGTCAAGCAGTACACATCCCAAAGAGCTCCGATTGGCCATAGCTATGCCGGAGCAGATTCATTGCGTATATCGGAGCAGGCTTTAGAACGAATTACTTTTCGATGGCCATTGTAAAACCTTGTCGGCAACTTCCCTGGTGCGATTCAATTCGTTAAAGGCACAGTTCGCGACCGCAAATTGCGGGAAACGGAACTCAAATAGGCACAAAAAAGTGCTAAGTATCTGATTAGCGGAGAAAAGCAGCAGTAAAAGCAGTCCGAAATGTTATAGAGAAAGATAACATAGTGGCTACTAGCTAGTAGCTAGCAGCCGGTGAGGGTCGGCATGGGCCTAAGGGGTGTCCATGGGCCTAATTAGTCAGCTTCTAGCGGAGTTCTTGCCGTTTTTCACATTTTGAAAGTAACGCAGCCTCAAAAATCGTCTTCCGGATCGTCCGACACATTTGAGAGGTCATAGCCTTATTTTTTCGCGGAATGTGCCTTTAAAACTCTGAAAATAAGAGAAAACTGACTAGTTGATTCTGTTGTAAGGCAATTACCAACAATTCTCGTTTTCTGTTTTCGTCGAGTTTTGTTTTTATTTACTTGGCTTTCTCCAGTATGGAATAGGCGCAGAAGAGTTCAAGTTATTCTCACTGAACTGGTTCTTACTCAACAGCAAACAGCACGCAAAACGTTCAGTAACAAGCAATACTACTACAAAATAAGTGCCGTGAGTGAATGATGATCATAGGACGGGAATATTCAGGGCAGATCTATTGCAAGTTTTCAAACAAATTACGTGATTTTCAGGGTCCTCCCTGCTTGGCGAAAGGCTCTTCGGGAGGGGGGGGGTCCCAGGGAATACGAATGCGACTGTGAATAACTTCATTACAATTATTTTAGAAATGAATTTACCCAGTCTCCACCTTAGAAATCTGGACCCCCTTGCTCTTGACGTCGGTATTTCCTGACATTCCAGTACCCTGTCCTGCCAGTCCTTTTCACGTGGGTTGGGTTCCTCTATTGCAAGCATGCCTTCAAGAACTTTAGTACAGACCAGAATTGAGCGTGTGCGAAGGGATCCCCGATGGTGTTTCCATTTGGGTGCAGAAAGGATGGGCGTCGAACTGAACCTCTCGAGGGAGCCTTGAACACGTTCACAGCGGCGCCGTTTCGCCAAAAAACTTCCGTTTGTCGAGCGGCGCGTTCGCGGCACTCCGGCAATCGTCCCGTTTATGGTTAAAGACAGCCCCCGCGCTCAAGTAGTACATGGTCGTCCTTCCTTGGGCAGGTAGTTCAGCCCCAAGCTAGATACTATCTCACTCTCGCGACTCCTCAGCGAGCGAGGAGCGAGCTAGAACCGCTCAAAGTTCTAGTTCTAACGCCTGCTCAGTTGGACCGCCTCACTAGCTAGCTGCCCTCTGACGGAGAGCCGCTCAGTTGTTCCTTGTTGGGACGGCAGTCATTAATCGGAACTGCATGTATTTTTTGCTGACCGCGCTCGTGCTCGTAAATAATTCTGCTCTCCTTCATCACATTTTATTCATTGGGAGCACGTACAGTCAACAGCAACCCATCTCGTAAGGTAAAACGCGTAAAAATCACGAATGATGCAATTTCTGTGGTGCAAAAGCTCGACGCACTTCACTACACTAAAACATGCTCGCTACCGTAACCCTAAGTTCGGACGCCGGCTTTTTAAATGTTTCCTTTTCTTTTCAAGAGTTTTTCCTCTATGTTTCTTGTTGTTTTTTTTTTCTTTTCGCATTCGATGATATCCACTACTGGAGACGGTGAATAAAGTGATTTGTGGAGCCAGGGGCTTTGGTCACAGAGACCGGTCGCGGGAGGTGTGACTGTCAGGTCGCGATTTTGTTTATGGTGTTCTTGAGGGCTCTTGTTTCTTTTTTCCTTCATTGAGGAATTACTTATCAGCTACTGTTTCATAATTGATCAGCAATTATCCTTGACACTTTTATCGCGGGAGCTGTCTTTAAGCGCACTCGCAATGAATACAACTTCGTCAAAACTCACGTAATTCGTCTTTTTGTCCATTCTTTTTACACTTTTTTCCCCTCTGCAGGGTTTATCTCATTTCTGGTGAAAGAACCAGGTATCTTGCACCTTTTGAAGTTGAGTAAACAGAAGTAAACACGATTTAATCCTCTTGTAAAAACCAATAGTGCCTCTCCTGCTTCCAAAAAATATGCCAAAAATATGTTTTTAGTACTTACCTTGCTATACTATTATTCTATTATTTTGTATTATAATCTGTCTGAGTGAAATGGAAGAAAAAAAAAAATCATATAAAAAAAAACCAGAGAGAAGCGGGTGTTACTCTTAGGAGTGAAACGATTGGTCTGTAAAATAAAACTTCGCGGTTTTTTTCATGGCAGTACAGCTACTATTATTCAATGTATGGATAAGATTTCTCCTAATTGCTTTTTGTTCCAGTCTATGTATGCACTTACCATTCACAAAAGAAAACAAATAGCGGAAGACGTAGCAAAAGAGCGCGCGTAACTCCTGGAAAGGGCCCGATTCGGCCTTGAGAGGAGAAAGATTTTTGACAGTGTTTTCCGGGGTGTACGAACACGCCTCTTTTGTAATGTGTCGTCATATTAATTCGCTTCTATTAATTGGTTTATATATCGATACTAGCTGAAACTGGAAACAAATTTTCCAAAAAAACGAACACAAAGAGCGCGTGTACTCCGCGGGACTGAGCCGGCAATGCGGAGCTTTTTCCCAGTGTACTCCCGGAAGTACCCCCGCCGCGAAGCGGTGTTACTTAGTATTTTATGTGAACTAGTAGGATGAATTGTTTCTCGCCGATTGCCTGCGCACTAGGAACTTCTTGTACTGCAGCAAACATTTGTGCCTCGCTCCCGTTCGCCTAGTGCGAACCGTCAGCTGTTTTTGCTGCTCTTACAACATCTTCCTCGTCCACGTGGAACCGCCGAGTGATTTCATGCCACGTCTATGGCACGATACCCCGGAATGTTGTGGGCTTTCGCGCCTGCACAAGTGGACCTGAAGACCTACTAGTTTAGAAGATATTTCAGGATGGATCACGCGGTGTTGGTGTGGTTGTTTTGATGTTGGACGACCATTCTGAACCACCGTCGAAAGCTCGGCTGCTTTTGTACCATTGTGGTAAGGATACGTCATATCACAGAACTTCAATATGCCTTCAGAACCCTTGAGCCCGTTGAACTGAGATAAAGCATAAGTTGGTTATAATCGATTGGTTGGTTCAAGGGTGCGCCGTGCATTAAACGCTCTACGCAGGTATGTGGTCGAAGAAGGTGTAACTTCTGATTGATTTGTCCCTGCAAGCAGATGTTTGTTCAGGATTTGGAAAGGTCGATACGCACGTATCTATTCGAGATGTTCCTAGTCATCTACGTACTTAACGAGTTCATGCTAACTATTGATACTGCTAATTAATTATTTCCAATATTTTGTATCCTTCCTCACATGATGAGTCCTCTGCAACCTTACCGTCCGCTCCAGTCGAACGTTAGCGATGGACCCTTTTGTGCTGCTTGGTGCTCACCTGCTCCTGCGTTTTACGTGCGTTCCTTCCTTCTCCTCCCCAGCGGCCAAATTACGTACCCCCTTGATGGGTTTCCTATAATCGATTAGCTGTAATCCTTCGCATAATGATGCTGTACCCTGGCTAAAGCCCCACCAAGTCAGTAATTTTTGCAGAAATGATGCGAGATGACTAAGTAATGACTAACTGCTTGTCACAGAATGCTTTATCAAAATTTTTACCCAGCGACAGATACTAATCAGCCAAAAAGGCATTTGTTTGCGATCCTCTGGATCGCAGATTGAAGGGCGGTCACATTGAGGAACCTTTGAATCCAACACTGGGAGCGCCGGAACCCACGATTCAAAGGGTCGCATCCAAATACCGCGACCTTCATACGGCCTCCGCACCACCATCTCCATTTCAGTTGATGGCGTATGCTTTTTGACTTTCCAGAAAACGGTACAAAATTACCGTTTTGCATATAAAACAGTTTTATGACGGCAACCCAATTTCGACGCGAATTCTGAGCAATTTAACCGACCTGACTTTCCCAAATGTTTCTTCTTTATGATCCCAGAGTATGGTAGAGTTGTGATAAGTGGGAAATTGTGTACCAATCGCTGGAGTTCTTCAACAGGGCAGCGTTCAGACTCAGCGACGGCAGCGCTTCGGTCGCGCGTTCGACGCGATCGAAGCGCTGCCGTCGCTGAGTCTGAACGCTGCTCAAAGGCAGTTGGCACGATGGTTTCCCACTCGGCCTAAAATGCTAGTAGGGCGCTATGTAGTGGGGAAATGGCGAAAGAACGGAGTGAAACGGTCAAAATTCTCAGTGACTTGAAAATCGATTTCGGACGAGTTTCCCGTACGCATCTTAATCACCGCTACCGAAGATACGGCTGCATATGTGTACCCATATATGCATGCAGCATCACGGCCGCTTCATACCAATCCCTTCGCTTCATAATTTGCTCAGCAAATGAATGAATACGAGCGTCAGTTTGTGGGCGGGCGGGCGAGGAAGGCGTTTGGGACGGAATGTTGTTGCTCGATAGGGCGTTATAGGGGTACCCTCCTTGGAAAAGGCGCCACGGAGCGCCTGTCCGAGGTCACGGAATTCTGTTAAGCCAGTCGTATAAATCCTACATCTGTATAGCGATTTATCGTGCCAACTGCCTTTAAAGACACTCCCCGCGATCAAGTGGTCCTCAAAATGACTTCGTGCTTTTTGGAACCCTCTACGCCTTGACGAAGATGATACCACTTTCATCCCTCAATATGGCGCGATAAGGAAGTTATAGCGATTTCCACAAGGCTCGCTAGGCACGCTGAGACGGTAGGTGGACGAGGCGTCCGGTCCCGAGCTGCTTCCGTCCCTTTAACGCCCGCGCGGCGCGTCTCGTGCGCGGCCCTTCTGGCACTTAGCCAAAGTTGGTTTATAGCTCTTCAGGCATGCTTAAGGCGTGGAGGGATGAGTATGACGTTCGAAAGTATCCTATTTCGAAAGTCGGGACGCAATTGCGGCTGCCGCATCGATTTCTGGCAGCCACGTCCGGCACACTCGTCCAGGCCCCGCCCCCACTGCTAAAGGGAGGTCTGTGTTCAGAGCTTTTCGTTTTCGCGAGGTTTCCCACCTTTCCACGGGTGGTTTACAAATGCGCCAACTGTCTCTCGTGACTGAGCACCCAAATTACCCGAAGAACTGATCGCGGGAATTCGTCTTTAGCGCAAAGTCATCTATGCGGCGCTAGGGCACATCGCGTCTCTACGGGATTCCACCCACAAGCGGGATGAGCATCTATTCCCTCTGACTTTCTTTGAACACGAGGTGCTGACTCCTTTTCGTCGCCGCGCTCTCTGAACTCGCTCGACAGCTCGATGTATTGTTTGTGGAGAGAATCCGGCGGGATGTGGGCGTCGTAACAACCCCTCAAAAGGGCTGGTCGTACGCACTCTACCAAAATCTCCAACCGATGATGTGCCCTGTATGCAGCTACCGGACCACAAACGCACGGCGGTATTCAGAATTTGAACCCCGAACCGCAATACCTCCTCCGGCTCCCCATCACCTGTGCATGGATGCTCAGTATTGTTCGTTCGAAGACGGACTGTATTCTCCTCTGCATTTATCCTGATCTTCCATGGTGTGAGGTGAATGGGTTTGCAGCTGCAATAGCGTTCCATTTTCTTCAGTCAAAAGTACACCCGCTTGCCGCCTTCATACTCCACGGACGCTGCTGCAAATATGTAACCATAGCCGCGCGTTAAAGTGCTGAGTCTGTGTTTCGCTGTAAGATTTTTAGATCGACGCAAGTTTGAGGATAACACGGCCGATTCAGGAGACGGCATCCTTGTACGGCCCATTCCCAAGCAATTTTGAGCGGAAAAGTGGCATACTACTGCTGCCGCGAACCTATTCACATCGCTCGTAGAAAGGATCGGGAGGGAGTGTAGTTCGTCCTCAATGTTTGGTCAATTTACAATTTCCCATTATTGTGCCCTGGCGCATGGGCCTAGCTTGTAGAAACCTAATACATTCCAAATGACTGCTTAGCGCTATTTGTTATTGCTCTTGAAAAAATGTAGTAGAGCAGCTGTTTAATGAAACCACCTGCACTAAATTCAAATTCTGCACGTAGGTGCAATTCTGCCATTCTCTGGGATCATAAAAAGAAAACGTTTGGGAAGTTCTGTCAATGACTTTTACGACTTCGCTTTGAAACATTATTTTCGCTCAGAGTTCGGCGTCAAAATTTGATTGCTCTCATAAAACTGTGCCGTTTACTGGAAACCTAAAAAGGCATATGCTATCAACTGAAATGGATTAAATGGTGTTGCTGAAGGCTGTTCAACACACTTCGCACCATACTTAATACAATTTCTCCGGGATTTGACCCGAGAAGACTTGCCTAAAAAGTAGAACAAAAGGGTTAGCCCCATTGTCACCTGGGCGGAAACCATGTCATGAGCGTAGTGCCATTAGGTTTTTTCCACGATAGCGGCTTTGTCGAATGAGCGCGTCGTTTAATTGCATTGTCAACTGTACGTGTTCTTGATCGAGAATGACATGACCTTTGGGCGCCAAACTTGTTTGGGGCCAAAAGGTGATGATGGGGACCAGTCAAGACTTCTTTTTGAAGAGGGCTCTCGGTAGAACTATACACTATTGCAAAGAAGTAACTCACTAAAAAAGCCGAACAAAGCTCGATAAAATCTCAGTTATTTGATGATTTATAGATTCTTTTCGTTGTTCATCCCAGTGATGAGTAATTTTTATTCTCAGTCATTCTCTCGTACTTATCGTCACAATAGAGAGGGCGTGTCTTAGCGATATCCACTACAGTTTCTTGAACTCGTTGAAGTAGATACTCTCCGCGATCTGTGCAACATGGCTATCGATTGCGAGGAGAAGTTCGTGCGTCTGAAAACTACAAATTTTATTTGAACAAATTCATGTCTGATCAACACGGGCGGAATTTATATACTGGAGAGTGATGGTTCCTATCACGCCCATGGTTTTTCGATGAATACCGGGGTTAGCTTCTGTCTGCGCCATCTAAAGATGAATTTCCTGCTGGTTCCCCTAATGGCACCAGACTTATCCAGAGAAGAAAACACTGATTTCCTCACTGGTGGGCACTACAAATGATTATTTGAGCCAGATCTCGTAAGTGCCACCTCGTTTCTGAATGGAAGCAGAATGCGTTGCGCATATCAAAAAAGAGTTGAGCGACGCCGGAATTTTTTAGTCTTTGGTTTGCTTTTTTTGATTAGTCCTTCCTTTGTTCCTTTTTTTTCAAAGGGTGTGCGCCTTGCTCTTGGAGGTTTCAGAAAGCCAAATGCACAGTGCTCCCTACGCTACCTGATCTTTTCGTCTTCACTTTCAGTCCATGGACTTGCACGGATGGGTCCAGTTGGCACAGATCGAATGCGATCTAGAGAACAGACTCCATACTGTAAGGGCCTTCTCTAATCATGGCGCTCCCAACCAGAAGGAATACCCGGGAAAATTCCATGTGATGTCATCGAAGTTGCTAAATCCTCGCTGCTCCGCTTCTTGGTTTACCTGAGAATATTGATTCGGTTGGAAATCTGTCTCAAGGTAGTTTGACCTCACGAATGTGAGATTAGTGTCCGTTTAGAGATGAAACCCCCGGTCTCAGGGCACTTGTCAACCGGGAAGCCTCTCCTCTCTTTCCTTTTTTCTTCCTCCTTCCTTCTTTTCCTTCCTTCCTTCTCTGATCCCTCCTCCTTTACCTTCTCCCTTCAACTACTGGACTGGTAGATGCCTCGTGAAAATACCCCTGGACCCTCGCAGCGAGAGCACGTCTGGTTGACAACAGCCCCGTAACCGTATTCTCGTGCCAACTCTCCTCTAGTAGACCTACATATTTCTTCTTCCGTCTGAACTCTCGCACCATCACTGCTCCACCTCGCTTTACCCT
>MU950695.1:0-10162 GCA_036418165.1 Cooperia oncophora
TATCTGTAGTCACTTCAGATGCGGACGAAGAGATGAAGAACCGTATACTCAGCTAACAAAACCCTCAAGTCAAATTGTCGTGCATTTGTAAATGGCTAAAAGTGATATCCCTCTACAGTTCAGCTGCGGAACTGCTCATGTCGCCCTTGAGAATTATCATTCTCGCATATAATTGAAGAGTGAGCGTCTACAGTTAAGATAAACTGAGTGCTTGCAATTTATGGACCCTTCGAAGCAACAAAACGTAATGAACCGAAGCACTTGTCCTTACGCAGGAGCGTACGAGTAACCAAAAAATCACATGGATCCTGCGCCGACATATTCTGATAAATTTATTTGAACTCATAAAAAAATTGGCCTGGACAACAGCTGATACCATATGTAGGTGAGACACGCGTCTATGTGGATCAGTAGCCCCCAGTGCAACCCCCCCCCCCATATCCCAAAAAGCAATTCTGCATGACAGGCTCCAGAAACTTTCTAGCTTCAGCTCTCATCTTAGCGCTTCACTCGTTTAACAAGTACTGCTTGAGAGCAATTGAGACTAGCGGACTTCATCGAAATCAACCATACAAAAAAGAACGAGGGTAAACAATTTTAGCGAACTGAATGTGATGTATTGTACTGTTTGGCTTCCACACAAAAGATCTACACAAAGCCCCATTTGTCAACCGCTGAGTTAGCCATGTTTTCTGAGTGGAATGGGAAAGGGGGTCCAGATACATACCTGATAAAATGATATCTTTCGAATATTAATTTCAGGAACGATTTTTCCATAAATATTTAACTGTGCAATTTTCAGAAATGCGCTATTCATCAAAAAGCCTAAAATGAATGTTTGATATCCGGCAAAATTTCATAAATTCAACCCCAGTGAAAGACACTATTCACACAAGATACGGATGCCTCGTATAAAAATGGGACCATGCTGATATTTCCCCACGAATATTTGAACCACTTTGTTATTCAATATTTCGAACGTATATTAAGTTTGAAGGGAAGATGATCCAGTAATAGAGAAGCCATACCGCACTTGGATGGTTCACAACATCGAAATCGCTCAATCAAAGACTTTCTATAATTAATCACATTCGAGCTGCGGGATCTTTGGGGCTTAAAATTCGACTGGAAGTAGGGTCTATGAACGGATTAACTTTAACGATTCTCTTAAGAAAAGGGGAAACTGGGAGATCATATTTAGAAAAACTTCTCGTCACCTTGCTAAACCCAGATTCGAAAAAGGGATGGCTGGAAAGATGGAACATTGACTTCGAGGTGGTCTCCAAGTCAAGCACACTTTCTTTTGGCTTTTTATATTCACCAGAAATACAGTCCATATCGGGAGGCAAGAGTGCTTTTGGGTGCGAGCGACAGCTGCGTATTCCCGTGTCAATCAATCCTCTCTAACACAAAACCTTTTGTTTCTCTTGCGTCTTAACTCTTCCAAATGCCTCCAAGCTCGCAACCACGTGCTTCGAAACGCCCATTTTCGCCCTCAGATATGGGCGGTATATGAGAATTTGAACAGCGAATACACCTTGTAGTTCTGATAAAATTGATCGCATCACATAAGCCACGAAGTTTGTTATAGCGAACTCTATTTGTCACTTACGTACTAGCATCCTGCAGTATCGCTTCGTATTACCATCAACAAAACAACGAAACCGTTTTCCACGTTTATCTGCTTTCACTTTGCTAGCGGCTTTTCTCTTCGAGAGTTTGTTACCAATCGCAGTGTGTGCCGAAAAAGTCCCTCACAATGGAGCAGAAAAGAACTCCGCGCAATCGAGCTGGCGCACGTTGTCAGACTCGACCCACGAATCTTTGATGGTTGCAACTCATGGTGGCATTCATGATGGCAGAAAATTTCCAATAACCTGAGATTCGCGACGGGAGCGAATGGAAGTTATGAGGAAGCAGCCTAGCAACGCTCCCAACATAATGGTGGTCACGTTTGGCTCCGCCCCCAGTGTATGGGGCAGCAAACGGTCTTCAACCCTTACAGGGAGCGAAAGTACATAACCTATCTTTGCATAAAACATCTATGTTCCTTTAGCGTTTTGACACTAATGGAAACTGTGAACTAGCAAGCGACATCCTTGTTCACATGTTGACAATAATTGCGTTTTTTCTCTTACAGGGAATTCCCGCAAAGCCGTTGAGCAATCCTGCGCGGAGCAACATCCCTACAATCTTCGTAGACCCTGGCCTCTGTAAAGTGTTAGGTGAATTGGTCCGCTCGTAATGCGTTAGATGAATGGGCCGCCAGTGCGAAAGCTCGTGCCATCATTCCCTCCGCCGGTCAAAAGCGCACGGAACGGCAGCCTGTAAGGAAGCATACCCAAGTGCCGTCTTCATACTTGGGTCGGCGCTTCTACACGGCCAGTTACACGCCTAACCATAGCCGAACGCGGCGCTATTTGTCGACGGGGGGGGGGGTGGGGGAGGGAAGCATTTTTACTACCATTGCTCCCCTAGTTCCGGTTCACAAATCTCACCCTGGTAAAACTTGTGAACCCTTGTGAAGCTGGTGCAGGATCGTCTAGCCACCATCCTAAAACGTGTCAACTCGAGAAAAGGCTACCTAGATGGGTCGGCACATCTATGGAAAGCAGAATGCCCCCCCCCTCCCGTCGACAAACTGCGCGCTCCGAACGCTCTACGTGTTTCTGCCCTCTCACTTCTGGTTGTTCTCTGCCAATGTGTTCTCAACTGTCTCAGGGCACTTGTCATCCGCGGAACCTCTCCTCTCTTTCCTTTTTTTTTTTCTTCCTCTTTCCTTCTTTTCCTTCATTCCTTTCTCTGTTCCCTCCTTCTTTACCTTCTCCCTTCAACTACTGGGCTAGTAGATGCCACGAAATAATACCTCTGGACCCTGGCAGCGAGAGAACGTTAGCTTGACAACAGTCCTGTGACCGTTCTCAATGTGTGTTTCGCTGCAGGATATTGGATCGACGCAAGTGCTGCACACTGAGGATAGTGGACGCGTCGTATGAATTTGAGCTTACGAGTACCTCCTATCCTTTAAACCCGCTCCCGTGCACTTTCAAGCGAAGAATGTGGCACGATACTGCGGCTGCAAACCCATTCACTTCGCGCTCTGCACATACCAAGGACTGTCTCTGGATATGAATGGACAGCCTGCCAGGAAAAGAACGCAGAGACGAGGCCGAGTGGTTACCCCCAATCCCTCAACTACATCAATAGGATAATTTCGTCGCCGTTGATCAATCCTTCTTGCGGGATGCGCACCGGCGCACTCTTACTTTCATTCAGAATTTCGTAAATGAACTTAAACTGAATTTCGGACGTGGGTATTGATAACATGACACTACGGGTGACCAGCAAGATGAATAAGTCAGTTGTTCTTATTCTCTCCCACGAATCCGTACCAACTTGCGCCATACCCGGCCATAGCAGAAGGCATTGGGTTTGCCTCGGGGGTGATGAGGCCTAAACCAGATTTGATCCCTCGGGACATGCGCGTGCGTGAGCGGCCACTTGCCACTTACGCACTACACCACCTCCGCCTATAACTACACTAACTCTCCTGATTTTCCACTGAAAAATCAATTGTTTCCTAAATCGATAATTGTTCGCATCGTTCCAAGAGTTTTTATTAATCCTTTCTTTTTTTTGCAGAATGCGTCATGAACTTGAACCCACTCGTCGAGTAACAGTTTGCAAGAGGTACTTCAAATAACAATCAAGGGTCTCGGGTGCACGCGAACGCGTCATCGTTTTGTGTGTGACATGTAACTCGTTCACAAATCTGATTCTAGCAATGGCCTGATGTCATGAGTAAAGACGACAAGCTACTCCCAACTCCGCCCGGTCTGATTAGTTCCCATTCAGTTAGCTTTTTTTGACCTTCAGAACTTCAACACTCTTTGAAGTAGTACAAGGGCAATTGTTTTTGGGGGGGGGGGGGGGGGGGGGGGGGGGGGGGGGGGGGGGGGGGGGGGGGGGGGGGGGGGGGGGGGGGGGGGGGGGGGGGGGGGGGGGGGGGGGGGGGGGGGGGGGGGGGGGGGGGGGGGGGGGGGGGGGGGGGGGGGGGGGGGGGGGGGGGGGGGGGGGGGGGGGGGGGGGGGGGGGGGGGGGGGGGGGGGGGGGGGGGGGGGGGGGGGGGGGGGGGGGGGGGGGGGGGGGGGGGGGGGGGGGGGGGGGGGGGGGGGGGGGGGGGGGGGGGGGGGGGGGGGGGGGGGGGGGGGGGGGGGGGGGGGGGGGGGGGGGGGGGGGGGGGGGGGGGGGGGGGGGGGGGGGGGGGGGGGGGGGGGGGGGGGGGGGGGGGGGGGGGGGGGGGGGGGGGGGGGGGGGGGGGGGGGGGGGGGGGGGGGGGGGGGGGGGGGGGGGGGGGGGGGGGGGGGGGGGGGGGGGGGGGGGGGGGGGGGGGGGGGGGGGGGGGGGGGGGGGGGGGGGGGGGGGGGGGGGGGGGGGGGGGGGGGGGGGGGGGGGGGGGGGGGGGGGGGGGGGGGGGGGGGGGGGGGGGGGGGGGGGGGGGGGGGGGGGGGGGGGGGGGGGGGGGGGGGGGGGGGGGGGGGGGGGGGGGGGGGGGGGGGGGGGGGGGGGGGGGGGGGGGGGGGGGGGGGGGGGGGGGGGGGGGGGGGGGGGGGGGGGGGGGGGGGGGGGGGGGGGGGGGGGGGGGGGGGGGGGGGGGGGGGGGGGGGGGGGGGGGGGGGGGGGGGGGGGGGGGGGGGGGGGGGGGGGGGGGGGGGGGGGGGGGGGGGGGGGGGGGGGGGGGGGGGGGGGGGGGGGGGGGGGGGGGGGGGGGGGGGGGGGGGGGGGGGGGGGGGGGGGGGGGGGGGGGGGGGGGGGGGGGGGGGGGGGGGGGGGGGGGGGGGGGGGGGGGGGGGGGGGGGGGGGGGGGGGGGGGGGGGGGGGGGGGGGGGGGGGGGGGGGGGGGGGGGGGGGGGGGGGGGGGGGGGGGGGGGGGGGGGGGGGGGGGGGGGGGGGGGGGGGGGGGGGGGGGGGGGGGGGGGGGGGGGGGGGGGGGGGGGGGGGGGGGGGGGGGGGGGGGGGGGGGGGACGTAGTGTGTGTAAGGCTCTCGAACATATGAGTCACATTCATTCTTAAGAGCTTTCTGCCATGTAGTACACTTCGATAGAAATGTTTTGCTCAGCGAAAGCAAAATCACCACAATATCAAGCCCCCCTATTGTAAATTTCCACGAAATATCTATAGAATATCAGGGAATCCAAGTTGATGCGGAACGGTATAATTATTTTTAATATTTATTCGATGTCTATGCGCCTTCTATGAACATTGTAGTCCTGCACCAGCATGGAGTCGGGGTGTACTACTTTCGCACGTAAGAAAATGCGTGACCAAAAGAAAGCGCGACCTGCTCGCGGGAAGAAGCCACGGTCTGGCCCGCTGGACACCCAACTTTTACTTCTAGGGTATCCTGACGTGCTGTTCCGCTACTGGTTCGCTCTACCTCGGAAGGTAAGAGTGGCGTTATAGGGAGAAAGAGCCGGTCCCAACAAGAACTCGTCCGACCACGCCCTTAGTTCGCCACGAACGCGGTGCGGTATGGAGTCTGTATGAGAAGCTTCGACCCCGGCTTCTTCCGTTTATTTCTTCGTTCTGAGTTTTAATAATTGGGATCAGAGCCCCATAGTTCATTTTTTCAGCTGCGGGGGTGTACCTTTGATTGATTGAAAATGTTTGAATCGCTGAGTGATCATTCTCAACTTTTTTGTCCAGTACATCAGCTTGTCCTGGTAGTTGTATGAGTTGAGAGTTTGCGTCGGAAATTATAGATGAAATAGGGTAAAGCCGCCAGGATAAGACCGGGGTGCGATGTCCACGATATCGATATTCGGACGTACATTGATAACGACAGCCACCGTGTCCAATTTACTGCTGGTTGTTGCCGAACGCGCAGGTCCGGCTGCTTTGGCGGCACGGAGGGGCGCCCGGGGGCGGGGCCACCTTCCTAGCCCCATCAGGTCGAAGAAGAGGGGGGGGGGGGGGGGTGGGGGCGGGCGTGTTTTCTGTTACGGTTTTAAGCAGGAACAAGCATCACTTTGAGAAACTGACCAGTCGATACGCCCCCGCCTTAAAAATAGGCTACCATACAAACTTTCACGTCAGTAACTGAAGGTACGGAAGATCCTTCAGAGCATGTAATAGAAAACGCAGTTCAGGGGAAATTTGATTGGATTTCACATGTGAACAGAGGCCCCTAAAATAAACCAAATTTCGCTGGGGAGCAGGCTTTTCTTCACATGTTAAATGCTGGGGCTTCGAGAACTTTAAACAGTGACAACATGCAGAAGTTTTTTGATAGTCCAAAAATCGTTTTGTCGGTATTGTAGAGTTCACGTTAGTATCCATATTTTTCACTGAGAAGTTGCTCACTGAGAAGTTGCTGGAACTGCTTTTCCGTCATCGTCGTCATTGGAATCCTGATCGCCACGGTTGTGTCACAGGGTGTGTGCAGGTTGCAAAAGAATAGAGAGAGATTTTTATCAGGAAATGGTAAACAAAAGTTACATTGGCGGTAAGTCCAGAATTTTGCTGCTACGTAGTTTCCGCTCCACGCCGTTATTCGTTTCGTTCTAGTAGGTTGAATGGAGAATTTTTAGTACTTGTAAGCCGGGGGTTGCACAGGGCCGCAGGATGCCGACTTGCCAGCAAGGACGGAGAACTCGTACAATGAGGCTGCGTGACTGTCAAAGGGAGATGGGCCTTTATGTAGCGGGCGGTCATAAGGGTGCTTTCTGCTTTGTTCCTCTTCTTCACTGGGGAGTCACTCATTGGCACCGGCTTATATGAACATCCACTATCATAACACTTGATTGCGGGAATTCTCTTGAAGTTCTGCAGAGTAGACGCTGGATACCCAAGGAATCTCGCAATTTCACGCAGGATTTTCACCATGATTGCTTCATCGACGTGAAAACATCTAGAAGCGCATTCCGATATAATCGGATGAGTGGGACCTTCATACCATTGTGCTTCCCTGATTGGTGCAACCTCCCCCCTCTACCACACTGAAGCGGACAAGCGCTTCAGCGAAGGAAGCTAAACGGTCATCAGTCTCCACTCTACCAGTGACCGCGTAATGTGCCTTAACAGTGTATCTGTTATTGTTCGCACTGCGTCCTGTTGGGCAAACAGGCAGAAGATCTTTTAGACGTGTATCTCGGCAGAAGGAATATCGTGTCCTCTCCAGGGTGGAGTGTTGTGTCATTGTTAAGTCACTTCAAGAAAGGAAAAAAGCTTTGAAAAGATAACCGGGAATGCGAGAATTGGGAAGTCGCCGATTTTTCATTCTGGAATATAATGTTTTAAGGCTCGATCAGAATTTACCTGAAGCGGTTTTCGTATTCTTTAACGCGAAAGGTTTCTGATGCAGTTGAAGTAGTAAAAAAAAGTCAGGCTGCGTTTATACTTTGCGCAGCGTAGCGTAGCGCTTCCAGCGTACGCCAGCGGCAGTGCCGAAGAGAGGATGCATATCGATCTAGCTTCACCAGCGTCACCAGCGGCACGCTGGCGTACGCTAGCGTACGCCAGCGTTTCTCCAGCGTTTCACCAGCGTTTTGCTAGCGCTTGCAGCGGCAGGGGAGTAGAGACTATGTGGCCGTGAGAGAAGCGGAATCGACGTGTATTGTAGAGACCATATGGCCGTCGGAGACGCAGAAGCGATGTGCATTGTAGAGACTATGTGGCGTCGGAGACGCAGAAGCAATGTGCATCGTAGAGACTATGGGGCCGTCGGAGACGCAGAAGCGATGTGCATTGTAGAGACTAAGGGCGAGTGGGAGACGCGCAATCGATGAGTTTTGTACCCTCCAGCTCTCCCATAGTCTCTACTCCCCTGCCGCTGCAAGCGCTAGCAAAACGCTGGTGAAACGCTGGAGAAACGCTGGCGTACGCTAGCAAGCGCTGCGCTACGTACGCCAGCGTGCCGCTGGTGACGCTGGTGAAGCTAGATCGATATGCATCCTCTCTTCGGCACTGCCGCTGGCGTACGCTGGAAGCGCTACGCTACGCTGCGCTACGCTACGCTACGCTGCCGCAAAGTATAAACGCAGCCTAGGAGACGTGGCGCGCACCCCACCGGAATATTTCTATTTATATGATGGATGATCGCGGTTTAGTGCGAATGCTGCTCTCCGTGATCCTGCCTGCAATAATTATACAGCCGACTACGGCAGCGTGCAGACTTCGCGAAGGCAGCGTTCGACGCGATCAATGCAGTCGAAAGCATGCACATCGATCGCGCCGAACACCGAAGCGCTGCCGTCGCAAAGTCTGACTGTTGCTTATACATCATAGATATATGGACACCGCTACAATCAGATGACTTTTTCTGCTTATTACACAGAGGTGTGGATTACCTAACCTAAACAACTTTTTGCCTATCTCCGCCCACTTATTCGCTACCAAACTCCAGTGGAAAGATGGCACTGTCGAGCTCCAAGACCACGTTCAGACTTCGCGATCGCGCCATCCAATCTAGCGATCTAGTCGTGCGATCGCGAAGCCTGAACGAACGCAGTCTAAAGCTAAATGTAGAACAAAAATGTGTTCTTGCGCCGCCAGATTTCAAGACGAAGTCAAATGTTTGGCACGACCCGCTTTATTCATTTTACACCCCCCCCCCTCCCACCCACTGCAAGCAATATCACTGAGGATAAAAGCAAGGAAGTGTCAGAAGGGAAAAAACTCAACTTCAGCTGAGATCCTAGAGCAAGAAGCTTTGAATGAGACGAATTTCGCTTGGAATAAGATTTTAGCAAAAGCTACCAAGTGCTTTAATATAGAAAAGTGAAGATCCACACACTTTTTCTCAACCGAGGATGAATTCAAGTCTACGGTCGATCAACGAGGGAAAAATGTATTTCTGGGATGTAGGGCAATAATACTGGTTTCGAATTTTCACGAGAGAAGCATTCAACAAATTCAATTCCTGAATCGAACCGACATCGGCTTACTCGAAATTGGCTCTTATAGGGTTGCAGTTATCCTTCTTTGGGCAATTCTCAATATTTCACGATGCTGGACACTTTCGAACAAGGTATTGAATTTTGAAGAATGGATGAGCCAAATTCAAGGGAACAGTGGTCCAAGTACTATGTGTACCTTCGGCAAGATTTGCAAGATGCACTAGCACCAAAGAGAAAACTCAAAACCAAAACGATAACGCAGAGTGAAAACAGTGAGAAACACCAGTTTCATGATAACTAGTGCATAAAGATGAATAAACAATATATTGAATTGTGAACAGCGTCAAACTGCAAACATGGCCAAGAACACGCCCCCAGAAAGTGTTTGGGTTCGTGTAAAGTGCTGATGAACCCAACAACGAAACCATGTCATGAAACTGATCAATTAAGTCTATGGCTAGAACCTTTTTGCCTCTGAAACGTCATAAATAGAGTGGATAGTAAGCAAGAGTCTTGTAAAGGTGCACTCCCACCCCGTACTCAACCTCTAAGCACATGCCATTTGGGTAACCTCACAATAAAACTCATTTCTTCTAATGCTTAGCGGTGCAGCGCCCCCCGTCATGATCGCGAAGTGTGAACGCGGTCATAGCCCTCTTTCCAACAAGTATGATAGAAACAGGTATATAGTACGCACGCAAAACAATGTCCACTTCAAAGTGCTCGTCAAACGAAGAAGGCCCAGGTGTGAAAGCTTGTTGAACTAGGAAGGACTTCAAAAGATCAAACTCTATTAAGGTTAACCCATTTGTGAAGAAGCCGCGCCAGTCCACTGAAATCTCGCAGAAGAATGTCATAATAAAGGAATGTCATAATAAAGGCCCCATTAGCGTGCTCTACTGTGAATTCCTGCTCTCGACGAGTGGGTTGAGGGGAGTGCGAATGATTTCGCCGATTCTCCACAGGAGAAGAGCTGACGAAATCGATTCGTATCTAATCTTTCCCAGTATTCTAACGGCATTAAGCACGATAATTTGGCACTCGGTCTAAAACGGTTGCAAAGGGTGCTATATAGTGGAAAACGACGAAAAAGCAAAGTGAAACGGTCAAAAAAACTAGCGAAAAAGCTTTCATTTTACCTCTCCTGACTCATGAAGCAATTTCGGACGAGTTCCCCGTTGGCATACAGCACCGCGGCCGCTTCATATTAATCCCTTCATTTCATATTGTACGTCGCAAATGAAACGATACGAGCATCAGCATC
>MU950704.1:0-11594 GCA_036418165.1 Cooperia oncophora
TTACCTCGTATTGATAGATCTTCCATCAACTAAAGCGGCCCTATTTTGTCCGTATGGTCAAAATTTTCACGCGATATAATTGGCCCATTTTTGTTGCCCCTCCAGCTAACAGGGGAGGGGTAGTTTTGAAAAACGCTAACTCATCTCTTTTCATTCCCTGAAAGCCGTTGTTTAGGATACCCCATGCATTTTACCTGCGTTCAGAATCGTAACTGCGCACTGAATGCGATTTGACCCGCCTACAAAAGCTTCCAGAGCCTGTACTAACCTCCCGAGACGGGTCTGGTTCCCATTAAGCCGACTAAGCAGGAATAGATAGCTTGATTGACTTGGACCGGAGTCGATCCTACCTTCGATTAATGGGCAATGGCCATGGAACGTGCGAGAAGCTGTCAAGTTAAACTCAGGGTTGTGGTCTTTTTCTTTCACTAGCAGTCGCCTTGAAAAACAGCGCATGCGAGAAAATACATGTGCCCCATTATCCCTATGAGTTGTTAGACGACTGCAGAGAAGTTGGTATTCGGTCCCTCTAAACCACGATGTTCCGGTTCAAGTGGACCGAAGCTTGACAAGGGCCTAATGTGCCTCATATATTCCGTAAGTATTCCCCAAAAAAACACATCCATCGGAAAATGGATGTTATTTACAGCAAGGGATGTCGATGGAAATGGAGAGATGAGATAAGGCAGTACGACTAGCGTAAACGTGAAGGAATGCTGCTGAGCAATTAAGCGTCGAAATCCGATCGAGCGGTTCAATTTTTTCTGCCTATAAAACTTTTTTGAGGTCATGAGGTAGTCTCCCAAATGTTTCTTGAAGCGCGTGTGGCATTTTTAGCTGATTAGCTCGGTTTACTGTAGCAGTTTTGCCCCAAATTAGATGGATCCTTTGCGAGTACCACGCGGTGGCGCGCCGCCGCAACTCGGATTTCCTGACCTGCATCCCTCAGTTTTGGGTCCGATTGCTCGAAGAATATACATTGCTGTCTGCGAATGAGTGCTCTATAATTTTTTCACGTTAAGATTTATGCTTACAAAGCATGCACTTATAATATGCTACCGTAATCGCTTATGGAAATGACTTGTTGTTTTTAGAGGCAATTAGTCAGCTGCCTAATGGGTTCATGTACTTTCTTGCTAATCGTGGATTTTAGCGGATTTATGAGTCACTACTATGAAAGTGAATCAACTGTGGGAAGTATTTGGTCATTGGCTCATTCTATTAACCCCGACTAGAAGTAGCGCGTGGCTATGACCTCGGAAAATTGGTAATTCCTGCCTGATTCGGTTGATTCGGTGTTTGCGTTTGAAACGCAGTGGTACTATAAAGGTTCGAAACGCCAATGGCACTATGAAACCGAAGCTTGAGGAAGTCGAGTAGTACCAGGGAAGAGCAGAAATTCGCGATACCGCTGTCACGAGCAACTTTGAGTCCGCAATTACGACCGTTATTGCCGTGGGATACAGATTGTACGGTGTAAGAAAATGACAAAATTGTTTCGACTATAACTTATGAGCAGGCAGCGTTTTTGTCCTCTAATAAAAAATCTGGGATTCGGCTGCGTTCACAGTTCGCGACTCGAGCGATTCTGAGTCCGCGCGACCGGCGCGGTGCTTCAAACAATTGCAAATTTTAGCGGTACAGGTTTTATTTTGGGTGTGATTGATTAGTTGTTGCAGCGGTTCCATGATTGATGGTAGAGCGCGGGTGCTCGTAGTCGTGCGATAGCCGAATCGCGTGATCTAGCGAGGTATGAACCGCGGCCTAAACCTTTCCACTAAGCGAATTAGAGCGAGTATGCGTCAAGATCTGACGCGTGGCGAGTGATTCTACTTGCCACTGCACCACGTGCGCTTCATCTGATGGCATTATCAGTGATTAATTATGCATCAGAGCCAAGATCTAAAGGGCAATTTATGCTCTTCCCAGCCCGTGGCGTGGCAGCGATATTGCATGCGTCCACGGAACCCAAACCCTATTTTACGCTCACTTCTGAGGTACTGTATACTCTCTGCTGCCCTTACCTTGGTGGTTCGGGCGCAGTTCTGCGACGGGGGGGGGAGAGGGACATTTTGCCTCCCGATGATTTGTCCCATCTAGATAGCCTTTTTCTTGAGTTGACACGTTTTACCATGGTGGCTAGACGAGCTTGCTCCAGATTCACAAGCGTTCACAAGTTTCACCAGGAGACCTGTACACCGGAAGTAGTGAGGTAGTGAAAGTGCAAAATGCCCTCTCCCGTCGCCGAACTGCGCCAGTAGTTCGCTTTTCTCAGGCTCAGGCAAACTCCTGGCTCGCATTGGCTCTTTCGCAGCTTTCAGCACTAATTATGACACAAAAAAACAAAAACTCAAGAATACAAAAAAATTCCACTGACATTCCCACTTTTTTTGGTGTTCAACACAAAAAAAGTGGGAACGGCATGATAAATTTTTTTTTAATTTGGAAATCCTTATGCAACATTGTCGCTGCTGTAATTCGACTTACTACTTCACCAAACACCAAATGCCCCGTTACAATCGACGAACGCCTCCTCATCCTACCAACTCTGATAATGAATTTCCTCGGCTCGGCCTAGTGACCGATCCCATAGTTTCCTAGCTAAAATAGAGCATTCAACAGAGATTGGGAAAGAGTAAGGGAAAGCTCTCGACTCTTGTGTAGTCAAGAGCTTTTTCCTCACTTTTTTACTACATTGTCTGCCTGAGGCACCAGTGAAGGAACCTTTTGTGAGGTTCGCAACAACAAAAAGATTATCGAGAATGTCACTTTCAAAAACTTATATGACTGAGGTTTTGTTGTCGACGATCCTCTTCACTGTTCTACGGGAGCGGAGATAATACCTCTTTAGGACATCTAACATCGACCATTGACATTTCTTGCGCTAGAGAAACCCTCTATTTGTTTCGTCACTTTATTAGGCTACCTATATTTCTTATTGTTGGGTAGAACTCTCAACTCGTAGGCAAGAAATCACCTCAAACTTCGCTAGAGATAACTGGCAAAAATAACCTTTTTCCTGCTTGTGCTGTAGAGCACTGGACTTTTGAGGTGTGGCATGTGGTCGGAATGTTGGATTTTGGGCACGAGGAAAATGACAGTTCTTATGTGGGCAGGAAGGAAGGAAGTAGAAGCATCATGAAGGTTTAGACATCTTTTCCTCGATAAGGGACTCACCTCTTCCTCTTTCCTCCAGTGCGACCCTCCTCCAATATCCGTCAAGGCACCGGGGGAGGGGGATGGGATGACCAAATATTTTCGCACTTTCCTAGGAACCTTCGGTTCGCTTGGTCGATACGAAGAACCAAGAAAAAATCCAAGAAAAAAAGCTCATTGTTCAATCCTTCTTAAAGGTGTTCAGGGCACGTCCTGCCGCTGGAGCGAAGTTTTGGAAAATATGATATCCCACCAAGTTCGTCCGCTGCTACGCCCCCTCTTCCCCATCTTCAGCTTCCATCCTACTACATTTTCTGAAATTTCCAAAAATCCCCAAGTTTTTCTATGATCCAAATTTCCAAAAACTTTGCCGTGGTGGGGGAGTGGAGGTCGTCATCAAACCAACCAGCGACTTGTTTCAACTATCAAAAATAATAGTTGTATAGTAGTGCCCCCAACTAGGTAAGTGGGGGGGGGAACCGTGACACAGGAAAAATTAGTGATAAAAACTTTTTGAAGACAAAGTAAGCGACCCCCTCCCCGGGTGGGGATTCCCCAACGTAGGACGTGCCCTAAATGTGGCACGCATTGTGCTTCCATTTAGAATCCTGGTGACTTACTGATTACGATGTGGCCTGTACAATGATCTGCCAGAGCCAGTCGATGACGAAGCCAGTGCTCTTAACCTCCCAGACGCATCTGGGGGGGGGGGCATTCACAAATGTGCAGTCCCCGAAGTATGGAAGGAGTGTATGACCTGAGCGAAAGCCGATCCGTGGTGTGACTCTCGGACTGTGCTCATGGTATGCGTGCCACATGCCACTACACCACCTCCGCCTTGTCGAAACATGCACAATTCCTTCCAACAATCCTTCAAATGGCTTGAAAAATGTAAACACACTCCTTTTTTACGGACTCTCGATCTCTCCAAAATCCAATCTGTTGAAGCAAAATCCTGAATCTAGTATGAACGCGGCCGACGCCGTGACATTCATGAATAAATAACACCCTTTAAGTTGACTAGTAGCGATTAGGAGCATAAGCCTCCTGAGGCTTTACTCGAAGTCAAAGATGAACTTAGTTGGAGGTGTGATAATCTGTTTCCATGACTCCGAGTGACCAATTTTCATTCACAACACGCAAACATTCAAGAAACTGCTAATGATCCAAAATCATTCCTTACTAAACAAACAGGAAGTTAATCGCAATCATAAGATTTTCTTCACTAATCCAGACTTGACTAACGTCATCTGGATGTCTGTGTATAAGTAATGAATGAATGCTTTTCACGCATCAACGACAGAGGCGTAGATTACTCATGCTTCTCTGATGAAGCTCTCGCAGAACAAAAGAAAAACCGAATACTTTCACTCAGTGCACATTATCGTTGCAGAGCCCATGGGGGCGGGCGTTTGGTCGCTAGGGAAGTACCCTCTGATTGAAGACGTAGCAGTTTTACTACCGACTGATACTTTATGGGATGCCTTTTCCGGGAAAAGATTGAAAATGAAGACTTATTTCGTCATCTCTTTGTATCGACAAGGGGAAACGAAGGTCCCGAAGAAAGCATGAAAATATTTGATATGGGGGAACCAGCGATAGTGATCGGATATGTATCGATTGATATCCTTGAGGACCTTATCTTGTCACCGGTGGTCCACGCAAGGCATATCATTAGTTGCGGATTTTGTTCGAGTCCGCACACCCCCCGCCACTTTGAGGGCTGGCTTGATACGACCCCCCCCCCCCCGCAAGCTCCTCCTCATCGAGTCATCGAGTTGTCGAGAGGGGGATGTATACGGAAGATGTGAAATGGTAAAAAAACCGCGAAGGGCATACGGCTCCATTCCTTTCCCCATCCTACCTCATTTTCTTAGATCTTCCAACTTCCTACTAGTTTTTTCCGGAATTGTCCTAAAAACCGAAAAATTTTCCTACTTTTCCAAGGATTTTGCTGCCGAAAGTGGGGGAGGGGGGTCGCATACGCATGTGAAGTAGGAGAGACCACGAATAGTAAACAGCCTCTCTCAGAAGGCGAATGCGATCCACCTCTCCCAACAAAGAGCAAGTAACGCCCCCTTTATGGCGCCCCTGAAACAAGAACAATCAACTACCGACAAAATTTTCCCTCAGACCAAGTACGATCCCACCCCTGTTGGGGAATCCCAACGTAAGATATGCCCCGGGTACACGTCGATCAACCAATTTTATACCCAGTGCGGCCTTGTTCCGCTCTTGGGAAGCCACTGTTGCGACTCATTTGCCCCCATTTTACAGAGTTAACTGGTAAAATAACATGAACCAGCAAAATGAGTAGCGAAAATGCAAAGTGCCCCTCCTAAGCCTAGTAGCGCGGCCGGTCCTATACCCACATTTACCGATTCTCTTATCTAGACAAAGTCGGATCGAACAATGCCGAGTTCTTGAATTCTGCTGTGCGATGCTGGTATGAGCACACATTCGGAGAATTCGCGAAAAAATCCGCGGCACAAGTGGAGGTTCTGACACATTACTATATTGTAGCTGTAGTTGTAGTTACTATATTGTAGTTGGCCCGTTGTTTATCCCACAGACGATATGACTACAATAAGGTACCACAACAACTTATTAGGAAAGCAGACAATAATAACAGGGACGTTGAACGTAGAAAAAAATGTAGACCGTAGCCGACGTCTTATGGAGGTTCCTGAAGGACTCCTTGGTGTATCGATGAGGGGAAAATTCCTTGCCGAAGTGTGGACGCACAGGCGACAGAACTGTTTCTGAAGGGCCGCTTCTAAAGGGGACTTCTGGTCTTCTTGACCACCGTCGGAGTGATCTCGCCAAGGTCGTAGAGCCAAGGCTTGCGATACCTGATCTCCACAATGTAACAGTCTTGACGGGTTGCTGCTGTTCGCAAGGTTTTTCAAAATCATAAAAAACTAATAGTACCACAGAAAAACAATAAGCATCCGGTTTCAAAAAAAATTGTCTCCGCTGTAACACCTTTTGCCCTGTTAGTCATCGATTTACTGGAGCGATGTCAGCAGCGTTCTCATCCATCTCGTTTCGAGCCATAGAAGTGCGATGGAAACTCCTGGCTTGATGCATACTGCCCTCCTTACGTCGTCCATGGAGAGATTTCGTGAGGAGAACTGACCACTTCAACAGCAATCGTCCTGATGTTCGTTTGACATCCCTGGGAATCAGGGCACGTCCTGGCGTTGGGACCCCATCCTGTCCACCTTTTTCTAACTCTTCCAACGTGCTACCACTTCGCCGAGTTTCCGCAGTTGTTTTCCCAGAATTTTTCCCGTTTTTCCTCAGAAAGCTACCGTCAATAGGGTGTATCACGGAAGCCAAACCGGAGAACCGAGAAAAGTTCACAAATGCAGATACCCCCCTCGCTTCCCTCTAGCACCCAGATACGACCACCCTCGTTGGGAACCCCGAGCGTGCAACGTGTCCTGCCAGGAATGCATTTGGTAATTGTTTCGGTCCAGCGGCCATCATCGAATTACATGCTGTGTCTGGCACCACCTGCTCTTCGGTACCTTCCCAGGTCCCTGATTTCCGGTTGAGAAAGTGTAGAGCCCCAGAGTGTCTCCACTTTTGGGACATTCCGATCGTTGTCCTTTGAATATCACGGCTTATCAGGTTTCGCCTACATGTAGGGGGAAAACCTGAGGTGTACGTGAAAAGTGAAAAACTGCGAGATATCTCATGGTCTTTGCCCTATGCCTAATGCAGTCATGAATCGCACATCGTCTAGTCGCGAGACTTGTCTAGGATGTGATCGCTGGACTAACTGTATCACTACGTGCTGATCTGAGACGAAGCTTCTGTCTTCATTGCCGGATATTGTGAGTTATAAAGCCTGAATACACTTCCTCGATTCTTGGAAAAGGGAAGAACGACCGATCACTCGCCAGAAAAGGAAAGGGCGGCATAAAGATCACTGATTGCCCAACTGTGGTTGATATCGTCGCAAACCGCGAAGGCGGTTCCAGGACGAGTGAAGTGAACCCATCCGCGGCCTCTTCTACCAGTGGTTGTCTTTCAGCCACTATTGGTAGAAAAAAGCAGCCGCTGATGCTGACTGCTTTTTATTCTGCTTTGATGGGCTCATTCCACGCCTCCTGATACCGCCCAGCCGCAAAGCGGCGAAAGTAACTGTACTTTGTAGATCTTGCAACTTTGAGAGGCTTTTTTGGAAACTGATTCATCGCCCCTGGTCCAAGTGCTTCAGCTTTCCAGGTCTTGGAGCTTCCCTCGGAGGTGATTAATAGACGAATAAAGAGATGTCGCTGTTGAATAATCCCTTCCTGGAATGCGGCGCACATCCTACTTCCGTTTAGAATCGGGCACTGTCGGCTCAGGGAGGGACAGGGCGTTTTGCACTTCTGCTCATTTCTTCACGAGTTTGTCTCACCTTACACGTCTCACCTTGATAAGACCTAAAGACTCTTGTCAGGTGTACACGACTTGTAGCTTTACAGGAATTTACAGGTATTCGCAGGAGGCGCCAGCAGTGCTCGATGGGTATAGCGAAACGCCCCCACTAAGCCAACCTGCGTTAGAGTCTAGTGGTTTATCGAATGCTTTGTGGCCCATACAATGGGCCAGCTGATGTTCAACACAGTGCTTTCAACCCTTGGGGGAGTCTGGTATTATTTACCGGTGAAGGCCTGTGTGGCTTCTGCAGGAGCCGATCCGAGATTAGGTTTCGGGGCCATGGTGACTTTTGCCACACTTAAAGAGGGTTGACAAGGCTGATTATGACAGCAGCCTTTGCCTTAGCACTACCCCACGTTCAGATCACGATTTGTCCCGACATAATGGTGAAACTCCCCAAAGAGTGTGTGGCGCTATTTGGCTTCGAGAGGGCACTGATTGATACTCAGCTGAGCTTTCACGGAACACCTTGTAAAAATGGCTCATTTTACCATTTTGCTGTTCACAGGACTCCACAGATTCTACCTAAGAGAGACCTGTTAGTTAACATGAACTAATGAAATAAACTCTTGAAGGTACAAAATCCCCCTCCAAACCAAGCAGTGTAGAAAGCTCTATTTCAGTGACATTAAGGAACTGATGTAGTTGTAGCAGGGCTGATGCCCTTGAGGCGGTGATGCCCTTATGCGCTATCTGCTGTTCAATATGCAATGGGAAATGTGAGCAGCGGCATGCACACACACGGCTGACTCATGCGCTCCGTGACGGCCACGCCTTCAACCCCCCATTAAGGACGCCTTGGCCATATCACCGTTACTGCCAGGTTTCGCGTATTACAGCGAATGTTATGCCTGACTCAGAGTCGACAGGATCTTCCTTGTACCCCAATATTCAAGCTGATATTTCGTCTGTACCCCAACATTCAGATAGCTCTCGCCATTTCTACTGGCTTGATCAGCAGTCCAAGCATTATTCGGCCTCCGACAGCCACCTACTAACTGTCAATATTGGTAATATTACTAAAAGACACTCTGAAATGGATTTGTTCTACGTGGACCTGCCGGCGACAGTAAAACCCCGCCGAACCCGTTTCACCCCTCGACTAGGGGATACGCAGCCACCGAAAGCGTCAGGAAATTCGTCCAGGAGCGCTAGTATTCCTAAAGTATCGGACAAGCGTTCAGCTTCAGTACCCCCCGCTCTACGCAATGACCCGCAACGTCATCGCCCTGGAGCGCTACGCTCAATTATCGCCCTATTTACGTGTTGCGTGGCGTCTGATGATGATACAGAATCAGTGAGCAACGACATGACGCGGGCTAAACGATGACGGTGACGACAGCGTCTACCTGGTCAGTTTTTTTGAGCGATAATTGTTGGGGGGGGGGGTGGCAGAGGTGCGACTGTGCCATATCATGCCTTTTTTTGCTCTGGCTTGTCATGGTGCGTCTTTTTGAGGCTCCAAATCCCCTCTCTCCTGTTTGATGAGAGGACGCAGACTAGCAGACGGGACACAGTCGCGTGTGTGGTCCCTCTTGAACTATCTATCTTTTTCATTCAGTTGATCAACGTTTTTTAACAGCTACGGGGATTGTGGTCGAGTGTGTCCATATAGTGCAAATTGAGTACCCCAAGACCACGCGCTTTCATCATTGTATGCTTTGTGGGCGTGGCTAAAACTGAAATTTGCTAGGAAAATATTTGACCATCTTCTAGCTGGCGCGAAACAATTGAAGCGATGAGTGCATTCCGAGTGGAGTGAATCGACACCTTACGGATTTGCGGATTCGCCGGTCTTCACTTTACTGAGCTATTTTTTAATTTTTGTTTTGCGAACTTCCTTTCACTTAATGACCATGAATGAACTCTTTTCTCTGAATAGACTTGATAAAAAACACGTTCCATTCCTCGCAAATGGCAAGATATGGCTTCACTGTATATAGCGTACCTAGAAGCAACGTTCATGCACTTTCATGAGGGATATTGCTTTCGTCGAGCCAGAATGAGTCACCTCAGCTGGGCGGAGCTTCATGGCGCCCGTGGTGTGCGCCGAGGCTTACTCATCGCATTAATGATTATGTGATTACTTGAACTTTGTTTGCGTCGTTGGTCGCTGGGCTTCGCCGTGATAGGACTATAGCGTGACGGATTAAGGATTCCTGAGGATTGCCTGAGGATGAGAGGAGCACATGGCGAAAGGGAGCCCCTGGTAAGAGTCAAGAGTCCCCCTTCCGAACACTCTTTTGTGGGTGCAAAGTTGAAATGTGCTAGGTAACAGCCCTCATGCAGGGCTGCGTAAGCAAGAGAGCTCACACGAGAACAGAGAATTCGAAGGAGAAGAGAGAGAGAAGAGGAGAAAACTAAAGCAGTGAAGTATTCCTTGGTGTGGAGACGCAGGAATTAATTTTGCTCCTCTCTCTCGCTGCGCTCTCCCTCGCTCTCTCTCTCTCTCTTCTTCGCTTCAGTAGTCACGTTCCCAATCCAGACTGAAAGGCATTTTCACGCTGATTGTGTGGGCGGAGAAAGAGCACCGCGCTGCTCACGTTACCGCCTCGACTTTTTCTCGTCTTAGATCTCCATTTGACGAAGGGCTCTGCCGACGCAAGATAAATTGGAAGCCCCCTCCGCGTTATCTTTTCAAATAATGGTGCAGTAAATATGATGGTGTGGTTTTCTGTCTCCGCCCGTCCACTCATCGCAGAATGGTCTTTGATCCACTGAATAAGCATCTTCATGCCACGACTGATGAGATTATCACGCTGGCGTTTACCCAGGTGGCATTTACTTTGTGATAGAGATCGTAATCCAATCGGATTTGAAACATATCCTCTTTATGTCTAGAGAATTATAGTATTACAGGCCACTGTGACCGCAGTTGAGGAGGTTTTTATGTTCAAGTTCGTGAGCAGAGATGTTTTCGTGCCCGTCGTGCAAGGCCTTACTAGGGACATTTCGATTAGAAAGATGAATCACTCGTTTGTATGAAAAACCCATTGGAAATCGTCGGGGTGTCGTCTTGGGAAGCCTGGAAAGCTTGTTGTAGAGATCTCAGCAAGGGATCGTATTTAGGCAACTGAGAGAGGTCGTGCTTATCGAAAACACTGTGCGTTTAGCTAGAAGATCTAGTAAAAAAAGAGCTTTTCCCCCACTCTATTGCCTTTTGGAAGGGGAGGGGTCGTACTCTCAGGAACGTTTTCCACATCTCTGTGATAAGCTTCGACCTAAAGGGCTACACAGGCGATGAACCAGAGGACAGCGAGCCCTTGGTATTCTGGACGATGAGGAGAATGAAGGGATCAGGAAGGTAATAGTGAAGATAGGTGCGATCCCGTCACCCTCAGTCCCAGACCGTTTTGATCGGTCCGGGACTGAAGGTCGTTCTTGGGACGCAGAGGCGCTCATTCTCAACTCTAGACGTAGTAAAATTGATTAGGTTGCGGGTTTTTCCTGACTCAACGCCTCTATCCTGCAGTTGACAGTAAATAAATTGAGTAAAATTTGTTGTGCAGCGATAATTGACGTCCTCCCATGAATCATTCAAGCCTGTAGTCATGTTTATTCAAAAGACTCTTGGTTATTATTCTCATTCTCTCATAGAATGACTCAGGACGGTGGGATACACTGCGATTGTCTAGGTTTCTTGTGCTTGGCGCGCTCAGGCTCGATATAGAGGGTTGTGAAGGCTCTGATGATGCGACTTTTCATCTTGACCTTTCGAAAGGGCTTGTCTTATAGCTAAAAAAGTCAAAGACAAACTGTATACTTACTTCCGAGGATGGTCCTCTCCATGTGGCTGGTCAGTTAGTTCGCAGCTGCAGTATCGTGCCCTTTTCTCCGCTCAAAAATGCACTGGTAGGGAGCTGGAGGGTAATGATACCGGAGCGCTGGCCTGTTCTCCACCAACTGAGGAAGCTGGCAGGCGATCACAGTTGCTGGAGAACAGGCTGGTGCCGCGCCAGACCTTTCCTTCTTGACGCGCCCCAGCGTCCGCCGCGAATAAGACT
>MU950708.1:0-12784 GCA_036418165.1 Cooperia oncophora
CCCATTATGCAAACTCTGAATAAGATGTTCATGATGACAAGGGCTGGAACTGAAGAGCAGTTGGACTGCCTTTGCAGTATCCCTCAAATGACGCGCATTTCTATGAAACATGAGACTAATGACAACCAAAGCGTCCTCCTCGATGATTCAAAGCCTTTTCACGGCTCTGGAGCTAGAATCGCACCGAACTGCGGAAATTTTCGAATAATTCACATTTATTTGCGTTTACATAGTTACACTTCAAATCCAGCCCACGCCATCATCTGACTCAGAGATCGGAGCATGAGGAACGCCTCAGCTATCATCCGTATCAGATGTTTGCGTTTCAATTGTATTTAAAAACGTAAGCTACGACTTCTTGGCAAAGCACTTCAAGAGCCGTGCGAACTTCTGCGTTTTAGGCGGAGTATGGAGGATGTGGCCCACCTCACGGTCCTTGGTCCCCATCCCCGAGTTTTCGGCCGGGAAAACTGCGGCACTTCGACAGTTGGGAGTCTGTCAACCCCCGCTGCCACAGATGACCCTCTCAAGTGAGCGTGGGTTTTTGTCAGACTTCCTTCGCATTGGAAAAATCCTATGCATGACTCTGACTTCAGTAGACTTTCGAAGGGAAGACTTCTTCATGCTGTTTCTGTAATTCGACTGAAGAAACTGATCGTTTGAACCCATTACTCGTTATGTATTCCAAGAAGACCGCAAATGCTCTCTTTGATCCTGATATTTGAACGCTTTTGTGATCTAAAGAATGCCCTTCTAAAAGCCCATGTTACGATAGGCCATATGCGAGCGTTATGGATAGTGATTTGTGAAACGTGTGGGCGGGCGTTGTCATGCAAAGGAATCGGACCCTTTCTTTTGATAAGTGTTGGCTGCAGCTGACAAAATTTTCGGTACATTTCGTCGATTCCTTCACAGTAGGGTTCTGCTGTGATGGTTTGGCCTGGTGATAAAAAGTTATAGTGGATCACACCAGCCGATGACCACCAAACCGTGACCAGAATCTTTTTTTCGTGAGGGTTCGGCTTTGAAAATTACCTCGGTGGTTCGTCGGAATCCAACCACTGTCCGGAACGTCTCCTGTTATCATACATGATCCCATCACAGGTGACAATTCGGTTCAAAAACGGGTCGTTTCTGTTGCGCAAAAGCAGTGAAGAGGAAACCGCGAGACGTGCCAATTTCTGCCGGTCACTCAAATTGTGGGGCACCCACTTATCGAGTTTTTTCACCTTCCCAATGCGTTTCAGACCATCTGCAACACTGGATTTGCCAACGCCTAGCTTTTCTGCAATCTCTCGAACTGTTTGGGATGGGTCAGCCTTCAAAATCCCCTTAAAATCCTCGTCAGATATTGCTTTAGGTGGTCGAGCCGCTAATGAGGTTCATCTTCAAGGCTGAAATCTCAGAAACGAAATTTGTTGAGCCATTGCCGCACAGTGCTTTCTCTAGCACTATTGGGCCCCCACACCTGGTTAATTTGTTGAGCTGTTTCGATTGCGGATTGCCCGGTGTCCAATTTTTAGTCGAAGAAAAGAATCGTCCGAAGTGCTCTTTTCACATGCTTGAAAAAAATCTTAAAAAAAGCGGTTCGTCAAACAATGGTGAAACGGCAGTTATACCATCAGATAGCGTAGAGAATTCTCTTCAGGATGTACGACTGAGACGCAAGGGAGAGTGAGTTTTTAATGCAGAAGGAATGTTCAAAATAGTAACACAAAACGTGCAGAGCTTCCCTGACAACCTAATAGAAAGTCGTTATTGTTCAGCTGGTTGATGAGATGACAATAGCTTGTTTGCTTACTTCATGCCATGGTTTGCAGGGTATTCATATTACTGAGGGAGGAAGCCGTGCCGAAGAAATCATACAGCATCATTTGCAGATGACTCTTGATGAATAAGGTTCTGAAGGATGGGCTCAATGTTGTTAGCCCATTTTGCAGACGTCCTCCTTTTGTCCCCGGTGACTACGCTGCTCCGCGACCGATTTGTGAATTCTTGACTCTTGCCCTGCCCACTTACAATTAGACATATGCTCCGCCCGCAATGAGGGTGTCTATCCCACTTTGATAGTCCAGCTCCTGCGCATTCTAACCATTTTTTACGGTTTCTAGAATGCGGAAACCGCCAGGATTGAGCCTATTGTTCCCTGGGGTAGTTTGACCCCCTGAATACGAATATCACATTCGCTCAGCCCGAAACTTCCTGGCGCCCGCGCCACAGGCGCCGGTGATTTGGGGTATTTTGGCGCCAGCGCCTGTAGCGCGGGCACCAGTAGGTTTCAGGGCTGACCGAATGTGATTTATGTGTTCAGGAGCTGGTTACCACTGGTAACAAGTTTTCAGCGAATTTAGTGATTTAGGGCATTTTGGCGCCGGCTCCTGTTTCATGTTCAAGAGGTCAAACTACTCCAGGGAACGAATTTTCAGCCATGAAGCCGAGGCAGAAAAAAGCCCGGTCAAAAACTGGCCTGCTTTTGGAAGATTGGGACAGTAAAGAGTGAATAGTGCCTGGAAACCTTTTAAGAGTTTTTAAGCGCGTCACGCTCACCGCCCTACCCACAATGAGTGTGCCCCCCACTTCCTAACCCTTGCTGAATGTAACCCGTTTTTCTTTTTCCCCGATGCCTGGAGTGCTGTGTCCGCTTTACAGTTTTTATCATTTGACTTCCACCCACCTCAGCGCAGGCCCCACCAGCATCGTGGTGCCCACACTCCTCAAGTACTGATCCCCACTGTCCTTAACCCACTTTTTTCGGAAGTCTGAAGTGTTCTGGAACCGCTTTACAGATTTCTTCGTTCGGCTTTCCGTTTCTATCTCACCGTAGGCTCCGTCAACAACTGTGTATCCCAAACTTCTCAACCCCTCTTGCCTACCTCATTTCTCCTTTTCTCCCTCTCAGTCTCATAGTCCGGAGCGCTCTGTACATAACAACAAATTTTTGAAATGAGTATCTTATGTTTGGGAGCAAGCTCCGCCTACTGTGAACGGGTCTCAACAACCACATACATGCGCAACTATCGCCAGGTGTTTCTCTTCCCCACCGACTTTGTTGCAACCTCTAAGCTGTCTCGAGAACCAATTTATTAGATTTCGGGGTAGGCACGCTCATCTCGAGTACGCCACGCCCAATCCGGGTGTGTCTCCTGCAATTAGTATGCCACTCACCAGCTAGCCTTATACCACTTTTTTCAAATCTCTGGTAATTATGAGTGTTTGTCCGAGAGACCGCCGACTTTCGACGTATGCCCCGCCCATGTGGGCGGGGCTCACCGCGATCAAGTGTGGTCTTTACATCGTGTCCCATGCCCTACCCATCCATGACCTGAACTCTCCAAGTTGTTCTTCAGGTTGAATCGAATTTCCGGAGACAGAAACAGACAAACATAACATACATACAGAACTATTATTGTGGGTGATTAGAGCCAGCTGTGCTGGGAAGCATACACTCAGCTGTAAGCGATATAAAATTAGGGTTGAGGTAGTTTATATGCATGCCAAGTATATGCCATGATCCTAGCGGGTCTAACAAGTGTTGTCAGTTGTGCTGGGTGCTCCTAACGCACCTCCGAGTTCCAAGAATGGTGTAGCGTCTGTGGATGGTGAGACGATCATCTCACTACTTCGTGTTGCCTTCCGCGGAATGTGTCTTGGATGCTATGAACCCAACGAGCCCTTATAGGGTATAGCATTTGAATGATCTCCAAGAGTCTTTCAGCTTTCCACATTTGCTGCCTTTGAAGCAGATGTGTAGTAGGACAGTAATGTGTGCTCTCGTTCCGCCAACGCCAGCCAGGACAGTGCCCTGCAAAAATTACAAATGCCTTAGGCATGCAAGATTTAGAGGCTGTATGTGGTAAACAAAACCTAGAATTCTAGATCAATTCAAGCCTAAACTGCAATTTTTTTCAGTGTGCTGAGATATATTTCCTAGAAATATATGTTCTTGTGGGGAGAGTGAGCCAGGAGATCTGGACCACTGAAGCGCGAAAGGGCGTTGCTGGCTCGTCAACCAGTTTGAAGCGAAAGTGCCAGTCGACATAGCTATCTAGGAAATGCTATGCGCACTGAGAATGTTTCGTGATCTCTCAAATCTCTTGTCTTGCAACCATAGAGAACGTCTTGTATTAACGCTATTGTGGTATCGCCGTACTTCAAAGTCTGCAATCCACTCAAATCCAATCAGGTCCGAGGGATGTTGTTCCCGTCTGGCAGCCATGAATAAACGCTGCAAATTGATATATGGGTTTTGCGCACAGCCCCAATACGTAGCTTCCCATTCTGCCCTGTCAAGTCTTCTCCAAAACAAAATCCTGCCGTGATCGTCACTTAATCACTATGACTCGGCATGGTCCTTAATGGTGGCCGCTTCGGCTGCGCTCTAAATTCACACTCCCTCGTAAAAGCTATCGTTCACGGGAATTGCGTCTTTATTGGTAGTTCTGCCGTCAACACATCTTCAAAAGAATTAATCGTAGGATACGAAGTGCCCACTATTTGCTTCCTGTCCATTAGCCAGGACGACAACCGCGTATACCACATTTACGACAACCGAAGGTAATATCACACTTTTTAATGCGAGCATAGACGAACGTGGTGCATAGCTGAAAATTCACTGAAGTAATATAACGTGAACCCAAACTCGTCAATGGAGTATATCTAAAAAAGTTTTCAATAGACAACGTACCCATCTGCTGGGGTGCCACTTCGAGTGCGACGCCACAGCAGAGAAGCAGCGATTCCGCAGTGATACAGCAGGAACAGGCTTTATTTTGAAGACAGAGGGTGCACTGACTCGAACGTTAGCGGCAGTTTGCTCTGGACATGTGCGCACACGCTTTTCCACCCAGTGTTAGACAAATTTAATTGCAATGGCTCATCCAAGGTTCTCGCCGTCTTATGCTTATGATTTTTTGATTTTAATCAGGGGGATGTAACTGTTACATGAGGTTCGCGGTATATGATTTTGCTCACGGATTTGGTAATTTGCGATTTACCATTCGTGTGACATGATTCTCTACCTATTCCCAGCGCTCAATAGCATAGGTTATTTCGAAGTAAAAGTGAGCTGTGATCGTTTCCTTGCTGGATTAAATAAGCAAAGATTGGCGGTACCTGCACACTGTAATATGAAAAGCGGCAGACCCTGTGAATAATCACATAAGTGAAAGTGAGTGCTTACCTCGAGCGTGGCGCTCGAAGGAGCGCTTTTACTAAACTAGCCTTATTTTTATTGGGATAGAGTTACACTTGTATGTTTCGCTTGGATCATTGAAGCCTCAGCTCCAGCTCCATTAAGGTCTGAACGAAATAGCCTTCGTCTCTGTCGCAGTGGTCCTCTTTGCACCAGGTATTTGATTTGTCATCCATCGTCTATACACATATCTCAGGCAATTTCGGAATTGCTCGGTGACAGAGTGTTGGAGAAAATTGGCAGCTGTTCTAATCTAATTATTGCACGGCAAAAAAGCTCAGAATGAAAGTGTCAGTGGAATAATGCCATCGCTACGAACTCTAGTTTCCGAAACATTAAGAACCCTAATTTTTGAAACACAGCCTGTAACTTGTCGCTACACCATCTCCTGCCAGTAAAACAGTTTAAACCTATTAGGTTGTTGCATAAGTTCTTTTCCCCGACTTTTTCGTAAATATCTCAATAGCGAGCCAACCTGAAGATTAGAGGTATGCACCATCACCATCCACTACTCGACGTCAACGCTCGAAAGCTTGTCGATTCCTTCCTCCCAGAAGTGCGGGGGCTGGGACCTGAAGAAGGCCACAATGCCGCACAATCGCCACTGTGACGTGATTTTTCAGTGGTAATTGTGCGGCATTGTGGCCTGCAAATGCAGGGTGGGTGAGTGATAGCCAGTATGATGAAAGAGTATCATGTACACGTCACGCACACGTGATGACGGAATACCAACTTCCATGCGAACGAAATACGGAGGGATCAAAACAGGGAGGAAAAGTATGCAACAACCTAATATAAATGCAACTAGCAGTTGTTAATATTAGTGAAGGTAGTCACTCCATCCAAGCTGTGCAGGTGCTGCTGCGGTCACCAGCCTTCATACCGCTTAGCCGTCATTGGTACTAGGAACGACGAAATCTGGTTTGTGGGATAGGAAGGGGTCTATTTGTGAATCATTCGCATCTGACCGCTAAGACGACTGCATGTTGATCCCAGCAACTGCTTCGTCCTAACCCCTTGCATAGCAAGAGCAACGAACGCCGCATTAGTATATGAAACTGGGTCCAGAATTGTGAATAATCTCATGATCTAGTGTATACGAGAGCAGCAGCTAAGTGATCATGAACGTTTCAAAAAGGAGGTGACCAGTTTCCCTAACCTACACTGCTCCACATAATGATAGTTCCACCCATAAATATTACAAAATCCCGTCTTACATGAGGTTTTCAAAAATGTCCTCAATAGAAAATGAGGTAATAATCAATACCACTTTGCATGCCAACACCGGGAACTGACTTGAAAGAACAAGGTTTTTTTGTTCATTTTTTTGAAAATTGACACTCTGACAATTCCACAAAATGATAGTTCCACCAAACAAATCGAATATTCTGCCAACAAGTGCACAATAAAATGAGTAAATTTTGATCCAATAATCTACTGGAACTCTATTTCTCCAATTAAGTTGGAAAATACGGTTGCCCATGTTCGATTAGAGATTTTAATAGGCTGTCGGCCGACTGCCCCAATGATTAACTCCTAAGCTCACGGACCTTGTGGAATTGTGCATTACTCTCATGGATCATACGCACCATGAAGCCCCTCACATCCTCGATTGGGTTTTAGTCGGGGCTACTCGCTGGCTAGGGCAAAAGAGCGGTTTGGTGACAACTGAATCACGCTCGAGTGCTTCGACTGTCATGAACTGGTGCATTATCCTGCATGAAAACGGGACTTTCTTGCTGATTTCTACGCCAGAAAGCAAGGAGACGTCGTCGCATGACTTTTAGATGACGGAAGAAATCATTTCTTTTTTCATACGGAGCGCAGTTTCAGACGTTCCATTCATGCGATGGCAGCCCAGACCATGAGACCACATCCACTGAAGTTCCGCCCGGAAAAATGAAACTTGTCTTCCCTCAGGTCGTGCCAGCGGAATCGGTTTTCGTCGGAGCCGTCGCAGTTGAATTTTTTCTCATCAGAAAACACGACCGCGAGAAAAAAAAACTGAAAAAACAACAGACAAGCAGTAGGGCACCGCAGCCAAAAGCCAACCTCACTTCATTGGGTTCGGCAACATCTTCAAGCAAAGCCAATTAGGTTTTCCCGATGGTTTTTCGTTAGAAACAGTACGTAACTCATAGTCCTCCTATGGGGAGTTTTTCAAGAGACGCCTGAGGTATTCTCCGAGACATTTGACCTCCGAAGATGTCTTGATTTCGCGACACGACACTGCAGAGTTGGATGCTTTCCAAGGATACGGCGGTTATTCCGATCGGGCAGCAAAGGAGGATGTCCAGAGCTCTTCTCAGCTCAATATCCTGTGGGTCCCTTGGAAAAAATCGTTGATAGCATGATGAGTGCGGCCCGCATCCCGCGCCATTCGACGGTTCGACAGTTTTCGAGTCTTCTTTGCGATTATCTGTCCTTTTTTAAGAGCCGATAATAAATGTCCTCTTGCCATAGCCTAGAAAAGGCAAAGACACAATAATTAGACAGTTTTACCCAACAAAAAAAGATGCAGAAAAAAAGAAGAAAAAACATGAGGTGGAACTATCATTTTGTGGAATTGTCAGAGTGTCAATTTTCAAAAAAATGAACAAAAAAACCTTGTTCTTTCAAGTCAGTTCCCGGTGTTGGCATGCAAAGTGGTATTGATTATTACCTCATTTTCTATGTGAGCACATTTTTGAAAACCTCATGTGAGACGGGATTTTGTAATATTTATGGGTGGAACTATCATTATGTGGAGCAGTGTATTTCTGGCTATGATGGAGGACTTCCTGTGCAAAGAAATAGTACCGGCTACTGTACTACTGTTGGGTTGTCCGGAAAGTTCTCAGCGTTTTGAGTGTTTCACTTTGAACGATAACTTTCTTAATACTCATCGGATTTAATCCAAATAAGCACCATTCGAATCAGCACACTTTTGCCAATGTGACAGCAGTCGATAAATCCCATCAAAGAAAAAACTGGGTGGTCGAGAATCCACGAAATCCACGAAGGCTTTTTTGCCTGGTCCTGATTGATGAAGTATTTTCCAGCAAGGAAGTTCTGAAAATGTTTGAAAAGGTGATAGTCGGTTGGTGAAAGGTCTGGAGAATATGGCGGGTGAGGTAGAACTTCAACCCCCAATTCGTTCAATTTATGGATAGTGATTTGTGAAACGTGTGGGCGGGCGTTGTCATGCAAAAGAATCGGACCCTTTCTGTTGACAAGTGCTGGCTGCAGCTGACGCAATTTTCGGTACATTTCGTCGATTTCACAGTAGGACTCTGCTGTGATGGTTTGGCCTGGTGACAAAAAGTTATAGTGGATCACACCAGCCGATGACCACCACACTGTGACCATAATCTTTTTTTTCGTGAGGATTCGGCTTTGATCCAGCCACTGTCCGGAACGTCTCCTGTTATCATACATGATCCACTTTTCATCACAGGTGACAATTCGGTCCAAAAACGGGTCGTTTCTGTTGCGCAAAAGCAGTGAAGAAGAAACCTCGAGACGTGCCAATTTCTGCCGGTCACTCAAATTGTGGGGCACCCACTTGTCGAGTTTTTTCACCTTCCCAATGCGTTTCAGACCATCCGCAACAGTGGATTTGCCAACGCCTAGCTTTTCTGCAATCTCTCGAACTGTTTGGGATGGGTCAGCCTCCACAAACGCCTTCAAATCCTCGTCAGGTATTGCTTTAGGTCGACCGCTACGAGGTTCATCTTCAAGGCTGAAATCTCCAGAACGAAATTTGTCGAACCATTGTCGCACGGTGCTTTCTCCAACACTATTGGGCCCCCACACCTGGTTAATTTGTCGAGCTGTCTCGACTGCGGATTGACCCAATTTGTAGTTGAAGAAAAATATCGTCCGAAGTTGCTCTTTTGACATGCTTCAAAAAGTCTTGGGAAAAGGGGATCAAGCAATGGTGAAACGGCAATTATACCGTCAGATAGCGTGAGAAATTCTTTACAGGATTCACTACTGAGACCCAAGGGAGCGAAGAGTTCTCAAAGCGCATGAATGTACAAAGAATTGTAACACAAAACGCTGAGAACTTTCCGGACAACCTTATACTAACATATATTGCATATGTAAATCAATGGCTACAGTGTATAACTGTCCTGTGCCTCCACTCAAGATCCCCTTTTTCTTCTCTTTCATAAAGAGAAGGGTAGAGCAAAGCCACAGAGTTTTGTCCATTGAACTGTTGACAATTATGTTTTTGTTTGTGCATGCAAAAAAGCAAAACGAGGAAATTCTCGCTTAAGATGGGTTTCTTCCAAGCTTGTACATAATACAACATACCAAGAGCAGGGTGCACAATAGAGTCACACATGGAGTCATCGCTCTCATAGTTCTCCTGGAATTAGAGGAAGTCGTAACAAAGAAAGGAAAACGTGAACAAGCGAATCAAGCTTTCGAGCTTCAATCAAGCTTCAGATGAACAAATCCCCCACTGCGTCATGCTTCTACACAGTTTGTGAGCAGCTTCATTCACCAAAAGGATAATGTTGAAAAAGGCTTAATATAAAACAATGCTAATAGCATTAACTGAACTAAACTAGCATCTACTTAGCACGCTGACTCGCCAAGTAGTTTGAAACAGAATGACTGCGATTGGAAGGTTTGATACGACGAAGTAGAAAACCATTTATCGAGACTGTGCACAAGGCCCGGGTATCTTTATCGGAGCGTTTATATACGGCTTTCCAGCAGAGAGGAAATTTGGACACCTTCCAGTCACGTGTCGCTCTCTTGAATGATAAAAGAAACAGAGTAACATTAAGCATTCAAAGATTTGAAAGGGACATAATAGATATAAGGACTTTTCCGTGGAGCTATTGGGAGACTTGAATTCGAAATGAGATGGTAATGGCTGTTTCCATCAGGCTATTTCAAGCCATTCTTAAGCTATTCAAAATTCATTATTCAGTCTATTCAAAATTATCCAAAAGCTATCCAAAATAGCACCTTCCCTTTCGAGCGCGCGGCATTTCTTTTCGTAGGGTTTACCGTAGTGCTGCTTCAATCGAGGGTCAAATAAAGGTTTTGTACATTTTGTATACAGTAACGCTTCCGTGTTTGCCACAGATCTTCTTTGAAATCGTGAAATTGCGCGAATGAGCGTTTGGGGCAATCTCTCAATACGTTACGAAAAGTGTCCCATCAATATCGCCTGAACGATGACTTGCGAAGGTCATGCGACACATGAGTCAGCCTCTAGACAGACCTCCCAGCAGAAGATGCTGCGTTACCGTCCCCGGAATCGCGGATCGTCCCATATCCACCCCATCCGTAATATTTCACGAACGCGAGAAGATCCAGATCGCGTTCAGAAAACACAGCAGTAGAGACATGATTTAACATGCCGCCTTCTGTTTCTCAAAAGCCTCGCACTCAAAAAAGCACTATTGCGCCGAAGTAGCCCCTCCCGGTTTCCATCCGGCCAACAGATCTGCTGCATCGCTGAATTTGCCATGGAATCATAACGCGGCCGCAAGCGCTTGCGAGTCGTTACGTATCTGATCCTTTTCGTCAGAGCAGACAATTAGAGCCGGAAAGGCGGGAGTGTTGTACCGCGATCCTTTCCCGAGGTGGGAGGGGTAGGAGGGGCGGGAGGTCGTGCCCACACCGCCATTTCACACATCACGATGCTGTACCCTGCTTCAAATTGGTTGAGCTCGTAGACTGTATAGCGCAACGGTTTCCCTCCCGAACATGCGCGGAGAAGGGAATCCATCTCCCACACTCTGCCTACAAACTCGAATTCTAGAAAGCAAGTTGCGGCGCAGCGGACAGTTGGAGTTGCTACCATATCCTGGTCGCCTATACCGAGCAGAACTCCACACGACGTGCCTCGCCCGTGGCGCTCCTGGCACTTTGCCAAATCTTTTGATGTGCGCTTTTGAATACAGCTAAAACGCAAGCTTCCGAGGCGTTGCCCATTACGCAAGCTCTGATTAAGATGATTATGATCAGGGTACAGCATGGGGATGTGCGAAATGTCGGTGTGAGTACGACCCCTCCCCTTCGAATGGGGTCCAGGCACGAACCCCGACCCCCCCTCCCCTCCACCTCGACCGCTTCTTCACTGACGACGAGGCGATGAGAGTATATAGTCGGTTAAAAGGTTGTCTTGTCCGAGGGGGGGGGTCGGGGGTCGTGCCTGGACCCCATTCGAAGGGGAGGGGCTGTACTGTAATCTGTACTCACGGGCGTACAGATTGCATATAGTGCATATAAAACGACCCCCACTTTTAATCAACTATCAAAATAAATTTGTCTTACAAATACGACCCCCCCCTCCCCAGAGCAAAAGTACGACCCCCCCATGGGTTTGACACAACGATGCTGTACCCTGATTATGATGACGAGGGCTGGAACTGAAGAGCAGTTGGACTGCCTTTGCAGTATCCCTCAAATGACGCGCATTTCTATGAAACATGAGACTAATAACAACCAAAGCGTCCTCCTCAATAATTCAAAGCCTTTTCACAGCTCTGGAACTACGGAAATTTTCGAATAATTCACAGTTTATTTGCGTTTACATAGTTACACTTCAAATCCAGCCCACGCCATCATCTGACTCAGAGATTGGAACATGAGGAACGCCTCAGCTATCATCCATATCAGATGTTTGCGTTTCAATCGTATACGAAAACGTAAACTACGACTTCTTGGCAAAGCACTTCAAGAGCCGTGCGAACTTCTGCGTTTTAGGCGGAGTATGGAGGATGTGGCCCACCTCACGGTCCTTGGTCCCCATCCCCGAGTTTTCGGCCGGGAAAACTGCGGCACTTCGACAGTTGGGAGTCTGTCAACCCCCGCTGCCACAGATGACCCTCTCAAGTGAGCGTGGGTTTTTGTCAGACTTCCTTCGCATTGGAAAAATCCTATGCATGACTCTGACTTCAGTAGACTTTCGAAGGGAAGACTTCTTCATGCTGTTTCTGTAATTCGACAGAAGAAACTGATCGTTTGAATCCTTACTCATTATGTATTCCAAGAACATAGCCAATGCTCTCTTTGATCCTGATATTTGAACGCTTTTGTGATCTAAAGAATGCCCTTCTAAAAGCCCATGTTACGATAGGCCATATGCGAGCATTAGCCTGTGACAGCCTCATAGCAGATGTGATGAAATAGCACCACATTTTGAGAGATCGCACGCTCCTGAATACGTATATAAGCAGCCCATGAACTGTTGAACCGTTGACTCTTCAATAAAGGGTTCGTCCTCGCCTCAGTGTACCAACAGTTTCCCAACATGCTGTATCATTGTGTGGACTGCAGCCGGTTCATCGCTCCTTTGTAGAATCCTTTTTCGATTATGTACCCATGACCGAGTCTTCTTATGCCCTGTATAATCGCTTTCTGATCACGGCATGAAAAGTGGCATGCCGCAGAAGACCGAAAACCTAGAGCCGTTCCGTTCCATCATGCCCCATTCTCTCGTAGAACACGGAGTGTGATGTTTTATGCTGTTCAGATAAGGTCATCGAGATATCGAAAAGTACATTTTAATCACTGTTCTACGGTAAAAATCCCTGAACAATATGGAGCGGGGGACTGTTGTGAGCCCGCAGTCAATACTTCACG
>MU950713.1:0-12329 GCA_036418165.1 Cooperia oncophora
ACAGTAGGTGTCGATTCCTCTAGTATATGTCGGAGGGTCGTAATTCTACAGCGACTGTGAGCTTGGGTTTATTGGACCCTCCAGGGTCGGAATGGATTTATTGAAGTTCGCCGGACACATTGGCTTCCCACAGTCAGCCTTGCCTAGTGGGTTCTTTTATGTAGGTCATACAGACCAAGATTCTAACGTACAGCTGGAAAAGGAGCAGACCTCGTACAGACAGGTAGAAAAACGGAAAAGTACACAGACAGGAAGCCGAACACAAAGGGTGAAGGCACATAAGTCATGGCCCATGTACGGTTGAATGTACAGCCATTTTTGGATATATTTCAGTAATAATAGTGGACGCTTCTCCACGGACCAAATCATTTGTGAGATTGAGCGCTCCTTTTTGAGCATAAGCACTGTAATCACGGAACTACGACACTGAGTGTTCGGGAGTGTTCGGTTAGACGGGGTTAGAAAAGGCCCAATCTCCTTTACTTTGACTCCACTTCTGAGAGGAGGGAAGAGACGTGACTGTGAAAGCGGCAAGAGTCCAGACGAGAGAGAGGAAGAGACGCCCGCACAAGAGAAGAGAGTTGGCATGAAATACGCAGCCACCTCTCTGGCTGTTCTCCGATAAGGAATTCAGAATCTTAACCGAAATCAGTCTTGTATGCCGTCGAGGTAAGATTAGGTGAAGAAACAAAACAGTTGGTAACTGTAATATCCAAACTGATACAACTCACGAGGTGATACTGTAACCTATCGGATCTTCCCGAATTCCTTCAAGGACAACTAGAAAAAAAAGAGATCAGGATACGATTTTAAGCAGAAAACAGCCAAGGATGGTCGCCATGTTATTTTACGTTTCGATATTGTTGTCTTCTTCAGGTCTTCTTCAGAGTCCGAAGATTCCACCAAAGGGGTGGAGCCTTAGTAAGGGCGAATCATAACTACCATAGGAGGTGAGCTAACGTTCACCTTTTTCCCAAAGTGTGGGATGGGATCCCCATCCTCTAGGGAAAGTGAACATATGGAATGTCGGGCTAATAGATTCCATCTAAGAACCTCACTGAGCAGAAGCGAACAAAATCGTTTGACCGCTCTGAGTTCTCCCTGTGGGTCGAAATGATCCTCAGAGTCAAAAGTGTCACTAATTTCTTGAGCCTCTCGAAGCTCTGTGGAAGGCGATATGCCGAACGTCAGGCGAGCAGAAACTATCAACAATCTTGGCGAGAAGCCAAATCACTACACAGACGGATATGTTTAAAAAAACAACACAGATGGTATGATAGCTTCATTGGACAAGCCAAAAACTACACTAAAGACAATTCAGATCAGACAAGAATAGCACTTAATCAGTTGGTCATTGAACACACTAATATTAGGTTGGCGGGAAAGTTCTGTCACTTTTTTCAAATTGGGCTTTCTTTTTATAGAGAGGCGTGTAAGATCAAAATTGTACAGCAATGTTACTGCGGGGTCCTTGCCTGTTTTTGAGCACCTCATGGATGCCATCGCTTCACAATGCAGGGAGGCGCGATACAAAGTTGGACATCATCTCAATCTTGGCTTGAACTCAGACTTTTCGAGGTTTTCTCGTAATTTCTCGTCCAGTAATGATTGATTACGGGAGGCAACTCGCAGTTAGAAGGAGCAATGTCTGTGCTACACCACTGCAAGGGGAGAGCCATCCAGCTCTATTGCATGAGGAACGGCTAGAACTTTTTTGGAAGTGCGCTGCACTATCAGAAGCATTTGGAGGGGTCGGTGGCGATGGTAGCGGATAACATTCTTGTCCATATTGCAGAAGAAGAAGCAGGAATCAAGCGAGTGGTACTAATAGAAAGACCACTCTTTGATGTATAAGTGCTCACATTACCGTTCACCCCTCTTCAGGTAATGGGCAAATATTTTGAGTTCGGAAAAAGTGACAGAACTTTCCCGCCCCTAATATATGAGAAAAATATTGCAACATCCCTGTCCGTAAACGAAAAAAGCGTTTTCCTTCAATTGCTCAGATATTCAGCAGCCATGATTAATTCAAAGTAAGGTTATGGGGAGGGTTAAGTAACATTGCTAGCAGAGACGGTGATAAAAGCATGACCTGAGCATCGAAAACACATTTGATTCTTCTCGCCACCCAAAATTTTCATTACAACGTCAAACATGGGGCAAGGGTTCATGTTCAACAAATAGTATCAGTGGAAAGTATCAAGCTTTATAACTCACCATCTATGGATCATGACTCTTTACGGGCTTTTCATAGAAGGGCATAAGAATTGGTTCAAACATCGGCCGGTCCCCGCAAGCAGGGCACGTCATACGCTACGGATTCCCAGGGAGGGAATTGTACATGCCGCCAAGTGAAGATATCCTCGGCTGATGACCTTTCTTGGTTTTCCCGTCTCACATGCGCTATATATTTCGTTCGACATCATTTGCCAAGAAAGCTGGGGAGAAATCTGGGCAAAAAAAAACACTTCCGGAAAATTGGTAGAAAACCCAAAAGACCAAACAAAACAGAGGAGACCAGAAGGGGAAATCCCGAAAGGTGGGGGAGCCCTATTTCGCAAAAGTTTTCCCAAAGCAGCACATGCCGCCTGCAACTATAGACCAATCAAATCATTATGATTTTGAATGAAACTCAAGCATGTGGCATATTCCAAAAGCTGAGTGCTCGTGCGCTTTCTCAGCTCAACCGTAGCGATGATTGGGTGGACCAACGAGATGGCCAGAATGTCGTTGTATCGTCGACTGGTTTTCATTCTATACTAAACTAAAAAAGGAAAACAATCACAGCAGTAACAGAACATTCTTGCCAGGGAACATCCTGCAGTTGGGGAAATTTTCGCAAGTTGCGACACCTCATCATCCTCATCCAACTTCCCGCATTTTCCATACTTTCTACCGCTTCCCCGAAGTTTTCTCCGAAATGTCTGTTCTTCCGCCGAACGATAGAAGGGGACGGGGGACAGTATATGGCGCACATGAAGAAAAAGAGAGTCATTTTCCAAAAACGTTTCTCACATGTAAATGTCCCCTCCCCTTAGCAACCAAACACAGCCCCCTCTCCAGCGACCAAATACGACCCTCTTCGCTGGAGATCCAAACGCTTCTAACCGACCCAATAGGTGAGCCATTGTGAGTGAGCAGTCAATTCCTGCACTTTGCTTGTTAATACATAAATGGGACGATTAATTAAAGAAATTAGAATTCTTCTTTTGAAATATGAGGACTCGCTCAAATGCTTTATTGGTGAGCTTTCGCTGTACTAACAGCTTCGTCAGACCTTAAACAATCAAATCAAGCATACAGCATAGCAATACTTAACATCTGTTAACTTATATAAAAGCACTAACCAGGACTTAACTTGTCCACAATAAATGTACTATAATACAATGTATACGGTAACTGTTAAACCCCAATTATAGCTACTGAACGTCTTACCCGAGTGGACCACCCTATGCAACTAAAAGTCACTCTAAATGCGACGTGCGTGACATTCCTTAGGACTTCTTTATCGCCACCACTACGATATCAGCCTCATTGCTTCCATGAGCTCATCCCTGATGTTGATTTCCGGGATAGCCGCTTGATAGCGAGGGCCTCAAGCAGTTTCCTTTCCAATGGGGATTCCTTCGGTGTAAGACAATAACTTCGTCCTGGTTAGTGCTAACTTAACAACTGCTAAGTATTGCTGGGCTATATGCTTGATTTGATTGTTTAAGGTCTGACGAAGCTGTTAGTACAGCGAAAGCTCACCAATAAAGCATTTGAGCGAGTCCTCATATTTCAAAAGAAGATTTCAACGGTATGAGGCTCAGGGACAGTTCAATTATATCAGAGAAATTAGAGATAACTGCATAAATAGGGAGTTGGAGAATTGGGGTTTGGGGCATAAATTCAGTTCAATTGGATTCCCACATGACCCGATTTGCTTCTACTGAACTTAATTGGAGCACAAGGCAGTGCTCGAGTTATGGAAATTGGGAATGCTGTACAAACATAGTGAGTTGATAAATGAGATTCGGCATACGAAGATCCTTTTGATTTATTCGAGATGGACCTATCCAGCCGGAAAAGCAAGAAGTCGTAAATGTCAAGCACTGATACCGATACGATTTTCTTGAATAGGTGATCAATTTAGGAAAACTGTCTGGAAAAAATGATGGGCGTAGGCGAAAGTGCAGTTCACAGTCCGTCAAATAACGAGAAGATCGTAGATATCGAAGACAATGGGATAAGTCTTGAAGACCAACATACGGATCCACGATACGAGAACAGGTATTTGACCCGTTCACCCAATCCGGTTCTGATATGCTTTGTTCCACAGCGCTAAATTGTATGTCACACCCACTAACTCTTCACAATCACCATCAACCTCTTGTAATAGATAGCAACGAAAATTCGAGAATTAGAGAACAAAACACCAATCCAATCCAGTCCAATCTTCGTTAAAGAAATTCGATAGCACATGATCTCCGGATTATACGCACGGGTTCCACTCAGTGTCCGTAAGAATCTTCCAAGACAGCGATTCACTGGATCAGCCTTGCTAGCTCAGAGTTTGACATGGGCTTTAAGAAGGAACGACCCAATGGCAAAAATGGGGGACTCTAAGGGTTTAGTGTCTGGGACGGGCGGAGTAACTGTCTCAAGTCTTTAGGTCCTTTATTTAAAAATGTGGAATAATTTTATTCCCATATAAAAACGAAAGAAACAGATGGAAAAAGTAAGATTTGCTTTCAGGGTAAATTAGATCCCTCCTTCAATCGATGATCCCGCTCCCAGTGTGCGGAAAGCGTTTGAATGACTGTACTCTCTTTTTTTTCAACAAGTGCGAGTAAACTGCTGCTGATGCCAATTCGTGAATGGCAGAACGTTGTAGCGTTTGCCGTCGGACAGTACCTTCGACTGACCAGAACAGTTGAAAATCGCACGGCTTTATGGTGTGACGGATGAGGCGATTGAACCGCGGGCTCAGTAATTGTTTGGCGTCGAGCACTTCCTTATAGTACAGTTGCTCGGGATCTGGCACTATTACGAGCAACAGTGCCCTTCTTGTAGTTGTGTGGCACCACCACGTCCACTTGTAGATCTGATTATCGAGGAGCAGACAATATACATCGACAGCGACGATTTTGTTCTCTGAATAAAGCCGCTTGAGAGTTACAGTGCAGAAATCCTTCGCTATGGCGATCATTCATTTGGGTCCACGTAACTCCTCATCACGGAATTTGGGAGGCTTCTCATCTGGCATTCTAAGACAATGAACGTTTTGACGCTTGTGAGTTTTGGCTCGGAGTTAAAACCACAAATATTTCATCTAGGGCCGAAGTGCGTTTTCCACCGTCGTGAATGGCATCTTATGCTGAGAACATTACTGCTAGAGGCATAAAATCGGTACTGGATTCGTGCTTCTACAAGAAAATTAGGTACCCGTGCGCACACCCTCTTGACCATCCTCAGTTTATAGGACATAACTCGGGCAGCAGCTGCAGCTGGGATATCAGCTCGCGCAGGAAGCTCGACAAAGGTCCAGGCTCTGTGATCAGACATTTAGCGCTTTACGTCATCCACCCTCTCTTTCTTGTGCAAGATGAACACTGTGAGACGGTCCATGACAAGGATGTTCTTTGTTCCTTTTCCGGGCTCCTGAACTGAATCGTCCACACTATCATTACACACAATTACTGGTCGAATTTAACCACCGCTTTTTCCTCTTATGACGCCTGATTGAAAATCCGGCGCTGATTTTCACCACTCGGGCTTCTTTTCAATTTCTCGAGAACTTCTTCTGTGGCTAGGTTCGCCAAATTTCACAGATACACAGCTAAAGGTACTAGCTTCCAAATGGTATAGTAGCCCGCTGCTCTATCCCTTTTGCTTTCCTGCCATTCCTCTATATGTCTCCACATTTTTGAATGGGATGACCTTATACAATGTGATACCTTTGAAGGCAAGTGGCACGACAAATCCCCTAGAGGTGTAGGACCAATATGCCTAGCAGAACAGAATTCGGCGATCATGAGCAGGCGTTGCGTGGTGCTTTTCCCAAGTAAGGTACCCTTATGGTGCCCCATCAAGCTGCAGCATATCTACCGAAATGCCCACTGCACCCGCCCGCCCACAAATGTTCGACCGATGCTGATGCTCCTATCGCTTCATAATTGAAGTATGCTATGAAGCGAAGGGATTGATATGAAGCGGTTGCGGTGCTGCATGGATATATGAGTACATACATCAATCATATCTACCGTAGCGATTATGGCACGATGCCAGCGAGAAACTCGTCCGGAAATGCTTGTGAGCTCTGTGAACCACGTTTTTTTGTAGGTTTTTGACCGTATCACTTCGTCTTTTCGTCTCGGCTGTCATTTCAGACCGAGTACCAAATTAACGTGCCATGTGCTTTCAAGCGTGTATTGCCACGAGAGCTTCTCAAACAATAAAGTTTTCAAAGCTGTTATTGTTTGAATAACAAATTAAGTTTTAATTCATGAAGCAACACAAAAAGCACATAAAAAGCTATTATTTGCATACAATACAAGATATCGCAAGAACTGCAAGAATAAAGAGGCCTGCTGCGAGTACCATACCGAAGATCTGGAAGGAAAGTTGATAAGAACCTGCGTCAAAAAGATATGAAAAGAGAAAAGGAAAGGAAGATTAGTGAAGGAGATGGGAGAATGCCACTTGTTTCACTGCAGAAAACGCTCGGCGTTAGTACATCTCTTTCTGATGTGCCACGCGTTCGACTTCCACTCCGAATCGTAGTGACATGTGAAGCACTTGTATCTGCTCTGCCCAGTGACGAGACAAAGACCAACATCTTATGCTCGTTGTCTCCTTTCTGCCTATTAACCGATCCTGGAGGGGGGAGGGGGAGGTGGTAGACTCTACTTCGCTGCGGACGGTTGGGCGTGTCAGCCAGTATGAGTGTGCACAGCGTCAAAGGCGTTCTCTGCCTTCTTGTTGAAACGCGCATGCGACAAAAAGTGGTAGAAAACGAGTAATACGAACGATATGATACAGTCATATCACTTGCTCGCTTTAACAACTGGTAGGAGAACGAGTTTGGCACCGCGCCAAACGCAGCCGCACTGACACCCAACGCGTGCCCCGCAGAGAACCTGCATCTATAAGTTTGGACTGCAGGCTCAACGATGCGATAACCGGATCTTGTTTATAGGAATGCCTGAGGTTTACGGGCGAATTCAATGCCCAGGCGGGGGTCGACGGCCGCACCGTCAAGGGCCTTAGGGACGAGTGCGCTATCCCGTTTGCGCCCCTACTCCAGCATCGCTGCTTACTTACAGACACTCGCGGCCCTTGGTGAAGTAACAAATGCGCCACGGCTCGAAATAGCATGAAGGTGGCGGGTTCGCACTCCCGTCTGGAGCTCGGGCTTTTTGTATAACTCAGCATTTCTATACCTTTCGGAACGCGAATTGGTGGGCAGTACGAAACAGCACGAATTGTGGCATCAACAACCAGCAGTTATAGCAGCGTTCATACTTTGTAGGCGCTACACGCGTAGCGCTACAGTCGCCGCGCTTGGGCGAGACATACTGCTTCCAACGGTAGCCACTGACTTACGACGTCTGCTTACAGCAGAAAAGTGAGGAAGACGACTCTGCCATGGAGTTCCTTTCTTGACGAAATTCAGGACAAGGTGACGACTGCCATAGCAGCTGTAACTGCCGCATTACCTGCAGTTACTTCCCTCATCCCGCGGGCTATTTTTCTGGTACTGCCCCCCCCTCCCCCCGCTTTTAGCCGTAGCAGTAGTTCGCCTTCTGTCCATAACTAAGGAGGCACTTTTTCTGCAAAAAACACCCAAGATCACTCGCGCCACCTAATAAACAAGGCAGGTATCCCGCTTTTTTCTCTCTACCGGGGGCAGCGAAGAACGCATAGAGGAATTCTTGTTCGCCTTTGGGTTAACGCATTGGTTGACCAGATCACGTGGTCTCGTCGTGCCTGTTGGTGAGGAGATAACGGCCATTTTTTAGCGCTCTAGGGCCAACAAGGTACAAACAAGTTCGTCAAAGCTTTGTTGGCTCGCTCGGAATTGCCCCTCGAAAACCGGCATAAATCTTTTTCCTGTGATCCAGGCAGAGATTGGGGGCAAACTCTAAAAGCAGATTTCGCTCCATAATCGATAAGCGGCATTGGATTCTGTATTCATTCTTTCTGTATTCAATCCTCTTCTCTTTGGTTTCTCTATATTTTATCTTGATAGTGAGTCTGCCGCTGTTCTAGCCTCTCTATTACAATTTTAATGTAGCTTTCGGGCAATCGGGATCAACAGGCAGCATGTGCAAGACCATCAAGCAACAGCCCACTCAAACCAGTCAGAGCAACTGGTGAAACCCAAATAAATCTAAACGTAAGAACGATAAATACAAACCAATTAGCACAGTCTTCTGTAGCGCATATAAGCTACATTTAATGTGGGTAAGTAGATAAATTAGCAGCTCACCTATCAGATTGCAATATGAGAAACAAGAGAATGAGGTTGACATACCAGACCAAAATACGATCACAAAAACCTTTCCTCTGTAGCAACTCCCAATCATCCCTGACGTTGGAAATAACATCCACGTTGCGAACCCCAGGCCGCCGCTGCTACCCGGGCGAAACGCGCCTGGTTACACCCCAGTATGCAAGGCCCCCGCTATCCTTGCAGAATTATATAAAAGTATTTGCTGCAGTAGGAACTTACAGTCCCGTTAGGACACCCCCACCCCCCCCCAAGCGTGGGATCACACTACACCCCCTCCCCACTAGCTTTGAATTGTGCGTGACCTACCTCAGCCCCCGCCCCAGCCTCCGTCTCGAATGGCCCGTAGCTGTTTCCCCCCCCACCACCCTCCCGTACACATCCGACGCCCGCAGCACCCCAATGCAAGATAACCCCCCCCCCCCCCCCCCCCCCCCCCCCCCCCCCCCCCCCCCCCCCCCCCCCCCCCCCCCCCCCCCCCCCCCCCCCCCCCCCCCCCCCCCCCCCCCCCCCCCCCCCCCCCCCCCCCCCCCCCCCCCCCCCCATACCCCCCCCCCCCCCGTCCAAGTGCCCCTTTTGCGCGCAGAACTCCTGTTATCTAGCAGCCGTCAGCGGCGCCGCGCGGGTGCCCCCCATGTCGCGCGCAGCGGGCACTCGCACTTGGCCCTAAGTCTGTAATTGCGCTTTGGAATAAGTAAAACGCAATTTCCTGATGCGGATTTGAGGTATGCTGCAAAGCCCGAATAGAACGTGAAGAAGATAACAAAGGCTGGAAATGAAGAACAACGAATGTAGATGTAGGTTTAAAAAAATGAAAAAATTAAGGAACTGCAAATTAATTAAAATCGCGTGTAAATTTCTGCAACTCGGCGCGATTCCGGCCGGCCTAACATCAAAGGTATTTTAAACCTAACGGAGCATAGGCCGTTTTTATTTTCAAGTTTTGGTGGGAATGCGCGGCCGTCCCGAGAGATATCGCGGCAAGGCAGGCACATTGCTCTCCGAGTTCTGGCCCTCGTTCATCATCTTCAGTTGTCTTATATTGCAGCAACTCAAATGGTTATCTGCTGGCAACAGGAATTTGGCGTTTTTACATGTACTCGCAAAGCGCATTACAGGACTATGGCAACAGTGGCCAAGAGCCACCGCACGAACACAGCGCGCTGACGGCTGTTAGCATAAACGGGCCGCAGAAGGCATTGGGCGGAGCATGGAGGAATTAGCGTGTTTCACGGTCCTGTATCTCCATTCCTGCGCATGTTAAGACGGGGAAACCGCTACGCTTCGACAGCTGGGGGAGGGGGGCTAATAGTCATGCACACTCAAACTATGTGTGATCGTGCCATTTGTCTTCAAGGGCAGATTCCGCAGGTTCATAACCAGCGGACTTTCAATTCTAAGGCATTGGTTGGTTGGGAAGTCCCAAAGTCTCAACTCGCTCACTTTGGCATTTCTGAGAAGAGGGGATCGCTGAGCTACAGTAATCAGATGAGATCTCTGCAGTGGCCAAATCATGGATTAACTGTTTGCATTGTATAGGTAGATTGGTCAAGTACAGTAGCAGCTTCACTTTACAACGAGCTCGAGCTGTGGGTCAAATCCCAAATCGACTCCCGCTTAGGCCAACTAAGAATTCTACACTCCGAAGACGGCAAATCGGTATCAGATTCGTCTGGGAGGATGGAAACACTGACCTGTGCATCGGCCGGCCCCTGCAACTCTTAGCATTTTACAGGCCAATAAGATTCATCAAGCACTGTGGATGCCTGAAGGAAGTGGAATGCGCGTGCCGCATCACGCAAAGTGAATTAATGGCGAAGAGTCTCATTTCCACCGCCTCGGTTGAATACGTGAAGTCCTGAAGTAAGCGGACGGGACTTCAAGGGAAGATGTCGCCTACCGTTATTTGTCCACAGCATTCATTCGAGAGAGGACCACAGCACTGATATCCCCAGACTGCAAGTGAAGTACATTTAGTACCAAGAGCACATTCCTGAAAGCGATCGGATAGAAGTGGGTCTCCAATGGGGTGCAAATTGAGAAGGATAGCACACACCGGGGCCCTACGCAAAACGAAAGAAAGTTGCGCTATACGCTACGGTACGGAAAGAAATGTGGAGACCACCGTAGAAATGATAGTATGATCATTATCATGCTTCTAAAGCAGATATATGGGGTGAGAGGATGCAAAAAAGTCTTTCTCGACTTTCAAGGCGATATAAGTTACACAGTTAAGTTTATCGGTCTTTCCATCCAGGAACTTCCGGTCCATACCATCAACCCGCGCCTTGGCAACTGCGGTGAAGATGATATCCTGGACCGTAGCGACGTTGTCGGAGCTGCTCGATGTTGGAGGTCTTCCAGATTGAGAGTGCGGTCCCCAGGTAGCTGTCCATATATGACTCCATACAAGAAGTTTCGCAGCTGTTTGGAGGTGACGTGAATTCCATAGGCCTTCTCCAGTCCGGTTGCGATTGGAGATGACTTCATATTTTGGTGTACATGAAGGTGATGGGCGAGAGCCGGCTCCTGCTTATCAAGGAACATCATGGCTATGTCTCGCCTTGGTATCCACGTCTTCTGTCTGGGCTGCGTAAACTTTACTGATATGTGACCCGGGTAAAAACCTTCGTAGACCGGGTAAAGTATCTTTTTTGGGCCCTCCTCCCCTGTATTTCATTTGTACGCTAGTCAGGGCACATCATTTATTGGGGATTCCGGTCAAGTCCATACGACCCCTGTTTTCAGAGAGTTGATACGACCCCCCTCTCTCAATTTTTCCCCCGACTTCTACACCTTTACCAGAATTCGAAATTTCCCGTTTTACCCAAAACATTGCCGTCAGCGAGAGGGATGTATAGTACACATGAGACAGGGAAAACCACGGGAAGTCAGCAACCTCTCTCTCAGAAAACTTGAACTGAAACACGACCCCCACCCCTCTCCCCAACACCGAGCAACTAGGATCCCCCTCCTTGACAACGGTCTGTCATTCTTCTTTGCCCTCCATTTAGGTAGTGAGCTTGCATGAGACAACGTGTTCCACACACGGCTGGTATCTTCCCCTCAACGCGACCGCCCTTTAAAGGAATCCCGCTATTTGCGCGTTCAAGATCGGCTACGTCCGCTGCAGTGAAGCGCGTAATTGTCAGTGGTGAAATATCTTTCATTCGCCAAGGCCCCAAACCGGTGTTCGTGGGTATTCCTCAACATAAGACGGGCCATATCACTTAGTTCACACACATATGGAGATCTTCTCGAATGACCAAATTGCAGTCCGGCTACGGTCAAGGATGATGGGGATTAAACAAAAAGAAGCTGCCTACCTTCTTTCCGAGCGGGAAGAATTCTGTCATAATGATTGTGTTTCGAATGTGACGTCCACCTTTTCTGTTTACGATGACGTACTGCTTTCCTGGAAATACAACGAGGCGTATTACTATGAGGCAGGTTTGTACTTCTTTCAAATGACTTACAGTGAAGCTTATAAACGCAGATCTTTTTTGTACACCTTTTCTGAAGGTGCACCTGTCTATAAGGCACACTTTCGCCTCAGACGTCGTGAATGCTCAGGCTGCTGTCATACTTTGCGGCGGCGTCTACCAGCGTGCGCCAGCTTCTACCACCCTCTACCAGGTCTCGTGGGCTAGGGAAGGTATAGTTATCGATTTAACGTCTGCCGGCTTCTAGAGGCGTGCACCAGCGTCTACTAGTGTAGCAAGTAGTAAGGTAACAGACAGAGGTACCTTTCTGTAGCGCCATATCCTTTACCAGCAGTCAGCTACCCTCCTGTCGAGCCTACTCTACCAGCAGTCTGCTACTTCCCATCTCCCAA
>MU950720.1:0-16582 GCA_036418165.1 Cooperia oncophora
GAGTGGTAAATATGATGGACGAGATCAGTTCTTGTTAGCGTAGTTCACTCGAAGTGATCGGCCATTGAAATCCGTTCCATTGAGGGTGTTGACTGCATTTTGAGCTCCAGCTTCATCAGAGAACTCGCAGAATCCAAAGCCCTTTGGGCGACCAGTTTCACGGTCATAGACGATTCTGAAAGCACAGAAGAATTAGTACAGCGCAATTTGTTGTAAGCTTCTGGCGACCTACCTCACGTTGGTAACGTTTCCAGCTTGGCTGAAGTGATTTCCGATTGCATCCTCAGTGGTCTGATAGGGGATGTTTCCAACTAAATGAAAACTCGATTATAATGTGAAACGCATGTCACGAGAAATAAAACCGATACCAGTCAGTTATAGTCCGTGATAAGGCCATTACAGAGCAAAGGCACCCTACCTAACCTAACCTAGTCTACGGGGAGCATGCAAAAATACTAATCCCAACCACTTAAGTCAGATCCCTCTACCGTTGCATGCGACGGTGTTGTCGCTTCCACGGCGACGTCGTCTCATCCATTTCGACCAGAACTGCGTACGCAGTTGATGGGATAGTTATAAGTTAATTTAGCCTTTATGGCTACTGCGGTCGTTGTTTCCTGCAATATCGGAATGTTTTCGAAGGCCATTGGAACCATTGAGAACACCGATAAAGCACAGTTAATGCTTATTTCAAATGTAGGAATGCTCTAGTTCTGCAAATTTATTTACTGAACAAATAGAAAACTCCCTTCTTTGAAAAACTATCGCTCATGCGGCCAAAAAAACTTACCGTAGACAGAGTGGCGAGTCGGGTACATTCCCATGGTGGCCATTTTCTTTAGGATTTGGGAGAGAGGACTGAAAAGCAACCGGCTACGAAACAACAAGGGCTGTTGTGATCACTGTGCGGAGGGGTGGCCCCGATGAGATGGGCGGCCTGCCCCGCCCCTCGGCGATTCATTCCAAACGTCTACGGTGCAAACGTGGTCCAGTTCAAACGCACATTTCCCCCAAGCATGAAAGTATCGATTTGTATTGGGCAGGAGAAAGAAACGGGAAAAAGCACTCCCATTTGGCGAAAGTGGTGGAGAACCAGTGCAACATTGCCCTTGTAATTGGTTGACACGGAGCTCACCCAACCCTCCACTCTGCTGGCACCATTTCGAATATTTGGCTTTTTCAGATCCTTAGCAGTACACGCTTTCTGCGCGTCAGCACAAAAAAATATACCTACACTCCCTATCGCTGAGACGGAGGAGGCGTGGCATTTAACATGGCATATAATGGGTTACTTGTGGCACATTTCAATCTGCGACAACTGTCATCTTGTTCTGTGTTCGGCAGAGGGACGACCACCTATATGTCGAAATCAAGGTATTTCCCCAAAGCAAAGCTAGCACCACGTTTAGTTGGAGTACGCAGCCACCCCTACCACATCTCAGGGGCTTATCACCGTAACTAGTCGGGTCGCAATCAGTTGGTATCCGCCTCCAGCCTTTCCACGGCTGTTTTCTTCCTAAATCGATTACTACTCGATCACCATTGGTAGAGCAAAGCAGTCGGAGGCAGGCTCATGGCGCGCGGCGATCGCTGCACCGACTCGTTGCGATGTTATAAACCATACATAGTTAATCCGAAGGTTAAAATTTGGCAACATCATTTACTACTACACAAATTTCCCAGAATCAAAGAAGTTGTTCACAGACTTTTCCAGGGGGCAGATTCGAATGGAAGTTTATTTTCAGGTAGTTCGACCCCTGAACACGAATACCACATCCGCTCGGCGTGGAGCTGCCTGAAGCCGGCGACAAATTACTCTGAACCAGCTAGTCCGCTATAAACTTGTCCATAGCAGTAGTTTGACTCCCCAAACACGAAGATCGCGTCTACGTTGGCCGCTGATGGTGTTCAGGATGAAAGAGGAGGGTTGAGCTTAATCTGCTGCGCTGTTCGGCACCCTTTCCCCCAAATTTTGACCTTTGCGAGAATGATCGTTATCGCAGGGAACTAAAAAGAAGACTGTCTTGTTTGGCCGGCCGTGTTTGTCTGACCGCCCTAGCACACCGCCTGGTACGAAACAGTCACGAGTCTGCGCTGCACACTCGGGGTCAAAACAGGACAAACGAAACACCGAGAAACCTCAACATGCAGGCTTATACCGAACTTGGTAAGAAGTGTGTTGGTGCCACATGGCGCCAGAGCCAGAAGCTAGCGCGATATTTATGATCAGGGCATCAAATTACACTAATGGGCAAAGTTTATGCAAAAAAAATCGTGAGTTTTGGGGTAGTAAGGGTTCAAAAGCCCGAAAACTTTATGTTAACAACTAAATGGTTCTGAAAGGATCACTGGGCTGGGGTGGCCCGTTAACTTATCATGCTTCGTCATCAATACCAAGCAGCATTTATGCAGAACGACTTTGAAGTATCTGTGAACTCGCTGAGGAATGGTTGCATATCAATTAAGAGGAACAAGGGAGGATAATCGAATGGGAAGAATTCGAGACATCGGGAGACTCGATAGAAAAGACTAGGTGAAAATAGACAATAGACGTTGTTCCGTTATCTGTGCCCTTGGAAAGAATTAAAAAATCGGGAATTGAGCCCATCAATACCGCCCAAGTGGAGAACAGTCAAAATCGTTTTGTACCTCGTTCTTTTTGCGGATTCTCACAAATTCACATTTCTCCAACCTTGCATCGGCAATGAATATGCTCTCTAAAATTCGCCAGCTTATGACAGCACCTTTTCTGTCTTTGGCGTCCTGCCTTAAGGCCGCTTCCATACTTTGTGACAGTGAAGAACTGACGAATTGAAGAATGCAGAAATGAGGAATAGCAGAAATGACGAATATGATCAGATATGAGTTGACCGACTTCCGCGTCCCGTCAATTGTTCATTTTTCAATTCTATAGCTCTCGATATCTGTAACGCTTCAGATCAATACCTATCCGATCCTTTCCGTCAATTCTTCAATTCTGCATGCCTTCGAACGTCAATATGTACTTCACTGTCGCGAGGTAGAACGCGTCCCAAGGTGAAATAATCCGTAAAATTGTAATCATAATTTTGCACAAGGAATTTTCAAAGTCCCGATACATTACGAGTTCCACTGCAACGTCATTTTTTGATTTTTTCTGCGGGACGTCATTTAGTACCTGGGGAGCGCGAGGAAACATTGTCAGCAAGGGCATGAAGATTCTTCCCGTGTAGGAGAAAAGCAGCATTAGCCCGAGATGGATGAACAAGTACTTGTGAGCATGTTGTTTTTCGCACCAGGTGGGCACTAACTTCCCCTGTGCCTGTACATTAGAAGATATTGTCGTGGCTCTCTTGAGTGCTCTGCACCGAAATGCCCCACCATAGTGATAAAGCGCCGGTTCGTGCTCTGTAGAACCTTACTTTGCTTCCCATTAATTCGAATACCATTCACCAATGATCGTGTTCTTCTGTTCGCTGGATAAACACACGTCTTATTGTGAACCACGGCCAGAATATGCTCGAGCCTTAATTTTATCGCTTCCGAGACATCTAGTTATTGAGTGGACGGACCGTCTACTCGTCTGCTGTCTAACGCACAATCAAACCAGACGCCATAAAAATTTAATGGGGAGGGTGGGATGGTTGAGATGGGGCTTTCAGTAGTATTGAAAGTACTAATGTATTATTTGCGATAAAGACCTTTCTCGGCCTTTCAAGGCCTCCCTCAGCTCATCCGTCTGCCGTTTATTTTCGCAGGGAAGTGACGCAGAGCAAACTGGCTAGATGGTTTCAGAGGTCGTTCATTTGATGGTGACGCATTAACTATTTAATGTGTTGTTTGCTTCAGACAATACTTTTCGAGTGGCTTTAAGGTTTTAAGCTCCTGCTGGAACTTTTTGGTTACCACTTCATGGAACCAGGTGATAGGTTGAAATTTATGAGTATATGTTGGTAGATAATGCTTGAATTTGTGCGAAATTCGGCGCAGCTCGGCTTGGTGGGGGCACCGAATCGTACTCAGCTGTGTTTGTACAGGCCACCTGTGAAGGCTTGTTATTTCTCGTGACAAAAATGGCTTTATCGAATTACATCATAGCTTTACAAGAGTAACAAGCTTTTATCAAAAGTGCAAAGTGCCTCGCCAGGCCGGACGGCTTCCGGAATTTATTTATAGCCATTTCTTAGATGAAAATTCATGTGCGACACGCTCACTGGATTTCAAACGGATCCGTGTAGGTTGTGCCTACTGTATTTTACCAAAACGGAAGTTTGCAGTGCATTTTTCTCAATAACGTTTTTTTTTGCAAGTACTTGACGATTTCTTGTTTGCATTGCGCACCAGTTCTTCAGCATGTTCTTTTTTATACATACTTTCTTTCCCATTCATGGAAAGGTTATCTCTTTTGGATTTCAAAACAAACACCCAATGAACGTTCTGGAAAGATATAGGAAGCTTAAATAGTACAGGTCTTCAGTCTTTTTTGCTGAGAGTTTCACACTTTGTTAGAGTAAGTATATGTACGCACGAACCAAGGCAATACTTCTGTGGTCAAGAATATATTGCTCTATGCGAGACATTCACATGTTTGTGCCCAGCAACAAGTTACGAATACAGCTGGCTCAGAAAATGTCCCACTCAGAACGGCTAATGCCGTTTGGACTCCAGAAATTTCGGCTCGAGCTCATTTTAAAAGTGGCAAGATCACCAAATCCGCTAAAAACTTGTATATAGGGGTAATTCAACATCCTGATTACGAGTATGACACTCATTCTTGGCGCTGGCGCCAAGAGAGGACACTACGATTACCTCCTGGGCTCAGCCTTAGCAGAGCGCCGAAAGCAGAGAGCCTGTTCGTGATCAGGATTTGGTGATCTTGCCACTTTTAAAATGAGCTCGCAGCCGAAATTTCTGGAGTCTAAGCGGCATTGGCCCCGCGGAATCCATTTTTCCTTCTGGACTGGTTTTCAGTCTCCGAATTTTTTCTGGTAGATGCAGAACAGTAGAACATCCTCCAGAGAGAAACTTGCTCTTGTTACTTTTTTTCTTTCCAAACTTTAGCTCTTTCTTGAGCGCTCCGTACTTTTGCTCATGTTTGATAACACTTTGTCGGCTCATCTATTCTGATTTCAGATGCCGCTCATCAAGCGAGCGGTCTCGCCAGTACACGTCAGCCGGGTAAAAATACCGCCTGAAGTAACTAACGGCGAGCTTCAGTACGTTGCAAACAGCACCTTGGCAAATTTAATAAGGCAGCTGAGTTCAATCAGCAAGCATGCCGAACATATATTTGGCGAAATTTACTTGGAGGCAATGAAACTCGATCATAAGTCGAATACGTTGGAGAAACGGATCGCGAACCTTACCGAGAAAGTTTCGAAATTGGACTCCACTAATGAACAAGGTAACGCTACAGCTCTCAGAATACTATCAGCATTTCAGGGACCACTGTTTTAGAGTTTCCTCTTATTATATCCCTTTGAAGAAGAATATATTGATTCGTCCTCCTTTTCGCAGAATCACTGAATATAGTTCCTGCGCTCAACCGATTCTTAAGCATCTTTCCTTGTTCGAATAGGCTATACCGCGGTCTTTAGGATTTCCCTTTCTCGCCTCTTTACAGTAAGTGAGAAGGCGCTGCGGTCATATGTGGCAGTTCCGACGTTTCCCTCGTTGCCTAACCCATCAAAACTCAGAGGCTTTTTTCTCTCCGAGTATAGGTTTTGGGTCGTTCTCCTGGTTTTTCTCATTGCTGGATGATTTTAGCATTCGATGACGCGAAGAAACGATTAGAGCCAACTGGGAGGCAGCAGGATATTATCCCTTTGTTGGCAAGCGAGCAGGTCCGGAAAACTCGTATAGTGAGGTTTCCGGGGGTACTTAGTGTTCTGCGTGATCCTTTTTTTCCTCCCTGGAGAGTCATCTAGCGCTTATAGGATTTAAAATGACCACTATCCAGAATATGCAGCCGCAGGTATCTATCCAATAAGTTAACCGTTGCTGACCGACTGTTCTGTAATGGCCGAAAAGTAAAATATGAGTTGGATATAGAGGCAAGAACTTGACGAGAATTGAATGGCTATGATTAATAGTAGTGCCATAACAGTACTAGTACTGAATACAGCACTTGGGTTTGGGAGAGGATGCAATGAATCATGTTCTTACTCACGCCCACTCTTGAATAAATGTGTCCGTTACTAACCTGCTGAGCTACTTTACACAACTTATAATTTTTGCATCCAGTTAATTCTATTTCAGCCACCTTTCTTGAAACCACTTGAAACATATTTGTGTTACAGCCAGCCTGGGTGAACTCCAGATGAGGAAGCCTTTCAAGAGTTCCATGTTGGTGGACCAACATACGCTGGATCGGAGTACGTTACCGGTGGCACTCGCTGAAGTTTACTCGCGATGTGATCCTCCTCCTAATCTGGATGCACTCAACCCTTTCAGGTAATTGATTTCTTCCTTCGGTTTGTTATACGGGGTTCGAATCATAGAGTTTTTTATTTATGCAGTCAGAGCTTTCCTGTTCCAAAATTTTATGACTACTCTGCGGGCTTGAACCCTCTTTCAGATTAGTTGAAAAAAGCGCAAATACATCAATACATCTGTGCATTTTTTATAAGAACGTTGATTTACGCGGTAATTTTTGGAATTGAAGCCGCGTAACGTGGTGCTTCCGGGCAGCTGTAATTTGTTACGCCACCAAAGTCGCTCTTACCCTCTGAGACACTGAGCTCATAGTAGCATAGCGGATAGCGCATGGTAAACGTGGAGAGCGGGTTCTATTCTCGCTTTCAGGGAATCGAACCCCCTCTAAACGTTTCCCATGCGCTATCCGGGTCAGGGTTTTGTCCACAGCGTAGCATTATTAACCACCAGTTATCATAATGAAACAACGGCACTTTTTACCCTTTACTGCCCCAGTCATCCGAAATCAGGCCAGTTCCTGACCGACTTTTTTTCTCCGTGGGCAGATTTTGCTCAAATGTTGTCTCCTGGGGTAGTTTGACCTCCAGAATACGAATATCACATTCGCTCAGCCCGAAACTTCCTGGCGCCCGCGCCACAGGCGCCAATGATTTGGGGTATTTTGGCGCCGGTGCCCGTGGTGCGGGCAGGAGGTTTCGGGTTGAGCGGATGTGATATTCGTGTTCAGGGGGTCAAACTACCCCTGGGAGCAAGTTTTCAGCGAATTTGGTGATTTCGAGTATTTTGGCGCCGGCGCCCGTGGCGCGGGCGCCAGGAGGTTTCGGGTCAAGCGGATGCGATATTCGTGGCGGTCGAACTACCCCTGGAGCCAAGTTTTCAGCAAATTCTGCCCACGGAGAAAAAAGTCGGCTGGCCTGATTTCGGATGGCTGGGGCAGTAAAGGGTAAATAGTGCCAAACAGCTTCCAAAAGAAAGTATTTTGTTTAGTAGCAAGCGCATCCTACCGGGATCATCCTACAAAAGTTGGATGGGGGACGGGAGAAGGTAGCCAATTGCGGGCATTGGCAGACAAATGGACAGAAGGGTATGCGGGTTGTGAATGTAGAACGGTTTGGGACTGATATTCACTAATGTCCTATAATGGAACCCTACTTTTCGACAAACCGCATCACCATTTCCATCTTCCTTTTGTTGTTGATCGGCGGCGTGCTGAATTTTGTTTCGATTCTCTATTGATTGGAATGAAACACTGGGCACCATTGATTAACAACAATGAGCAGAGGTGATGTGGTAAACGAAATATGGGGCTGTATTGTATGAGGAATGAGGATATTGGAGATTGTGAGGGTCATTCCCAGCCCGTTCCACCTGTAGATCTTAGAAACCTTTTTTCCATTCGTCTGCCAGTGTCCTTCTAAACTGGCTGTCGCCTCTCGTCCTCGCATCCAACGTTTGTAGGACGACTTCGGTTGGATGCGCTCACCCTGCTATTACACATTATATTCTACGTGTTGTGTTTTATTCGCACTAGTTTTTTTCTTGAGCGTTGATCTGAATAGGGCTGTACTGATGCCCGAAACGTATTCAGTACAGATATGGAATTCAAGAACTTTTATGGGATACGCTTGGAGCTTACAATTCATGGATTAGGGACGTTTTTTACAGGGATCCTGGTGCACCGAGTGCATTATCTCTCTATACCAATCCGTCGTTCTTCTTCGACTTATGGAGACAAGAAATGCTCAAGGTACGGTTGTCTCTTTCCACATTCTTGATAGAGGATGACTCATGTTAAGCTCTTGCAAATGTGATACCTATAATATTGTTCAACGCTATTGTATATTGTTTATAGAGTTCTTAAGCATGAGACGCCTCGGCGTACTCATTGTACTGTTCAGAATTTGAGTGTACGGGCGGTAGCATAGCCGAAGAGTCTTTTCAACTAGTGTATCGCTAGGATTAATTGTCCAGAGTTTACTCGATAACAGAGTTTATCGGCACTTTTGGGAATCTTTTCTATTCGCTGGTGACCTTGCAAATAGCAGGATTGGACAGGCACTGAATGCGATTTCTGCCAGCCAACTATCACCGAGGGATACATTTTTGGCCATCAAATTTAACCATTACTCCTGTTTTTTAACTACATCTTGCACTAGCATGCCTCCTATACGAAAGTTATGCTTCTTTCCTTGGGGTATGTTGGGAAATACTTTATTGAGAAGTGGGGAATCAACCTCTCGACAAAAAAAACAGGTCATCATGCAGAAGGTCCCTGAGTCCTGTAATCCGTATCTTCGTGGCGTGAGCATTCGCCTCAGTGCAGTGCTCACGTTTGATACTATTTTTCGTTTTTTTCTCTGATGATCTCATCTTACAAGTCGTTCAGGATTGCGCGGATAACACGGCTAGGAGACGAATGAAGTCTCCGACACCGGATGGCCTCAGTATGGTGAGGAGTCCGAAAAAGCGACGACAACGGGTACCACCACAACATCAAGAAGTGCCCAGACAACAAGCGGCAAGGTATGACATAGTTTGGCTTTTTTTATTGCATACCATGTCTTTTATATCTGGAATCACTTTTTTTTCACCAGAAAAAGACATCGGTATCATTGCCTTTTAGTAAATCAACTAGTTTTCCAGAAAGTAGTTTTTGAAGGTACATGTCGTCCCTTCGGAATGCTCATTCTGCAGCTCTGTCATTCCCGGATGAATACCAATCGCCGCAATCGTTAGGCCTCCAGCTACACAAAACTAGTCAGATCCAGCACTTCCCAGTGAGCTCATATAATTTCTTCCACCTTTTTTATTTCTGGTGTTTTCTTCTGTGGTTCATGGTGAAGTAATCTTATCCCGCTTCACGACACTTCTTTCTCACGAGTTATCCTTTTCACAACCATCTCATTTTAGCCTGTTCAAACAACCACCGCTTCGCAGTCCGGTGGAATGAGCATTCGTCCTGCTCCAGCTCCAGAGAATAGACAACGAGCGACTGTTTCCCCACTAAAAGAGCTTAAGGTTTGTGATTGCCTTGTCATGCGTAGTATAGGTGATTCCCACTTACTTCACTAGCTGTGGCAATAACTTAACTCTTCTTCATCGGATAGACGTTGAAATGATGCACTCCTTTTGGTTGTGAGATTTACATGAATTATCTTATAGATGTTCCAGCGTGAGCTTCCTCCGCCAGATCTGACACTTTTGTCGATTGACGATGAGGATGAAGAATTGCCGCCACCTCCACCTACCCTGATGCATACTAGTGTTGTCAATCATTTGCCTTCACCTCCTCCAAGTTCTATGCAACTTGTGCCGAGTGACGCTCAAGCTGTGGTAGGATTTCTACCAAATTTCATTTCAAGTTATCTGTACCGATCAATTTTTCCACTGGTGCCCCTCACCTCTACAATTTTCACAACTGCCTCTTTTACTGATATCTATACAGGGAACGCTTTCAACTTACGTTTTTTTTTCGAAATTCATCGTTCAGGTTCCTCCTCCACCCGCACCCCCACCGCCTCCACAAAACCTTATTACTACAACTGCTCCGTCTGCAGCAACTTTCGGAGGAGCTACGAAGGTATGTTGTATCGGGGTGGGCAAAATTCCCTTTCTTTCTCCTCTCTTGCTCTTTGACGACTCGCTGAATAAGCACACAGGGTACAGCATCACTGTGCGGATTCCATCGCGGAGGTCATACTTGGCTGCTAAGAAGAGGAACTCACTGTCAGCTTTTGCGCTGTTTGCCGGGCACCGAGAACACGAAAGTATCCTTGTTAAGTTTTTTGGAGCGCTGAATAGAACGCACATGTGTGGAAGATGAAAAAATTCGAAATAGAGGAAATGATCAACTAACAATATTAATGATTAGCATTAACTCATAAGTACGTACAGGTTAGTCAGACCGGCCTTTCCGAATCTTATAATACACCCGCTTGCATGAGCAAAAATTACACACCATTAGAAAGTACACCTTTCCACCGCTTCTGCGTGGGAGCGTAATGCATGGCGCCCACTCAGGCGGAACCGATCGATGTTAACCAGAACACGCTTTCACTCAGTTCAACGTGAATATGTTTGGAAGGCATGTTGAAGTCCCCGAACGAGTATACTGACAATGGCACAGAAAGGTGGAGTTTCTGAGTGGCTCAGTTTTCATCCATCAAATTAACAAGGCAAAACAAAGTATTTGGAAAAAGAAATACTCCAAAAAACCAGTCCCAAATATCTCCTAAACTAGCGGGTATTCAGGAAAAACATAGCAATTTTTCAGAAAGAGGAAATATTGTGCTTCGTGAGGATGTTTCTGGTTTTTGAAAGGTCACGTTGGAAGACGTTGTTGTCGTCCGAGACGAAAACTCGCGTGCGCTTTGCCACTAACCCGACTATACCTATCCGAAATATTTCTTGAACAGCCCGACTATACTTACCAAAATATTCCTCAAACAGGGAAAGATTCAACTTACTGGTAGCAAGGAAAGGCAAAGTCGTGCTATCTCTTCAACTTATCGCTTCCCGTTTCCCAGAGGCCCTGCCCTGCATTGAAGAAGGTATTACCCTCCCTCCACCCGAGAAAGCACTGCGGTTTCTGCACTGTCAGCAAGTCTGTTTTAGCGCCACTGCACTGGGAAGCGGCCCTAACCCTTCTCGTTAGAGCCAACAAATAGAGCCGCAAGAGCGAGGGGGTCATGTCGTGCCCTCTTAGGAGGGGGAGGGGGGGGGTGAATCGCATTGACACCGCCATTTCACACATCTTGATGCTGTATCCTGTATGCAGAGTACGTTACTTATGTAGGACTTCTGAGAAGTCGGAGTTTCTTGGGACAGAAGGTTCATGTTTTTTTTACTTAAGCCTTCGACCGAAACCGAGGAGGAGGAAAAGAAACCTGACACACGAAGTAACTTACTTGCCGAGATCCAAAGTGGAATCAAGTTGAAAAAGGTTTGTCAGTTACATATCAAGCAGTTCCTTTACCCAGTTTTGAAATAAGTTTAGTTTCACTTCTGTTTTTTGATCGTGAATGCTTAGTCTGCACTATCTTATTGTTCTCAAGGTTCGACTAGCTGAAGAGGCTGCGGCTGACAAGGCTGCTGCGGAGGCTAACGATGTAGCCGCGATATTAAAGCGGAGAATGGAGAGCGTTATGGGTAATGAAGATGAGGAATCACAAAGTAGCGGTGATGACGGAGAATGGGAAGATTAATTCTTGTTTGTCTGTATTTGTGTGTACTGTATTCTTTTTTCTCATAATCTGACAGTGGTGCATAGTAGTACTGCGTTAAACCCATCACGGCGACGGCTGGTGAAAGATTTGCCCAGTGAAATACTGAGATCGGATTTCTATGACGTCATGAAACTCCTGAAGGTTTTCTGTCTTTCGATCTCAGCATATCACAACTTCGTGGACTTTTCAGAATTTGTTGTTCTGTTTTCTTTTTTGAGTATTTGGTGATCCTTGGGTCATCGTTCCGTTAGATTAGCAGCGCTTGTGATTAGTCTTTATTCTTCTGACCGCCTAAAGTATAATGACTTTGAATCATTCTGGTCTCTCCTCAACTTTCTTGCTCAGTTTTCAAATAGTAGTAGTTATTTATAAATAATTGCTGTCATTTGTGAATTTCGTCATTTGTACAGAATTGCATTAGCCACTGGATATGTATCATTCCTTTTTCATTTTTTGTGTGTTGCGTGGTAAGGGAACAGTTTTATTAGAGATACAGTCTTTTTGAGTTCTTGGTGAAAGTTCGGTATACATATGCATTTTATGTGATTGGCGTAAGGAGTTTCTTTGTTATGCCTCATTTGGTTATTTAATTTGTTTTGTTAATATTTAGTTTGTTCGCTAGAAGTTCAGGCTCACTTGCCGTAATGCTGCTTACAGTTGATCAGGTTAAAGTCCTATAACGAAAACTTTTTCATCTAGATTGATCAGCGATTATTATGGCAATTTATATATGAAAGTGTTCCTTTTATTCTAGAGGTTTAAATTGGAGTGGTTATAGTTTGCAATAACATTGTGGTGATTTATAAGTCAGTCAAAATAAAGCATTCAGTAGTGAAGAGAAACTTTCAACTGATTTCGGGGGAGGTGTTCCGGCCGGTATGGCTTTTGTAAAAATTGAACGGTACAGGTTGGAAGAATTTTCATGATGCGTTTTGAGTCACACGATCACTGACAGCTGGACGGCGATCTACGGAAGTGTTATCAATGGTGAGTGCCGAAGATGGAGTTTATGTGGAAGAAACATGATCATTACTTCCAAAAGGCAAGCTCAACTCCACGGTGGCGGTGATGGGGGAGTAAGGTATTATTGTGCGTGCTGAGTCCCAGACACTAGAGAGAAAGGGAACTGCGGAGGGCGTTGGCGTGCACTTGTACATTTTTACATCCCTCGTAGCTCGTAGAGGGGTACTGCCACATGAGCGACCTACATGTGGAATTCAGTGCGCAGTGTAATCCGGGCCAAGCTAACGCAGAATTCGTGTGGGATACCGGAATAGTTGTCCTGACATTCCGCGTATGCTTACCAAGCTTCTATCCCTTCGCGAAGACAAATCAGTAATATTTTCACATTAGGAAAATACGAATGAGTGCGAGGGCGCTCATTCCGTTTTTCTAACCTTTAGCAGGTGCATGCCTAAGAGTAAACTCAGGTGTACTGTGTGCACCCCATTTGTGGTGCATTTTCACTTAGGAAAATGCGAATACAGTCTTGTCCGTTATGGAAGAAGGAGCCAGTGGAGCTAGGTTTGGCACGCGGCCAGCCCGTTCTCCACCAGTCGTTGAAGCTGGTAAGCGAACGAGTGGTATGATACATTTGTTGTTTGCTAAAATAAAAAAGAAAAACAGGCTGGTGCAGCGCCAAACGCGTCCTGCCTTGACACGCCCTGGCATCCATAGCCACCGCTGTGCTTTTTATTCCATCAAATCAGCATCTATGGGGTTACTCGGGAAGACTACTTGGGTAGCCGAAGAACAGCACGAAGACCACGGTTGGGAATATCTGGGTTATTTTTGACGGCTTTACAGAGACTCAGTCGCAATAGATAGAAGGAGAGGGTTGTCCCATTCAGCAAAGCAGTGTCTCCAGCGTAGCCGTACATACATCTTCAATGATGGTCAAATCCAACAAACACTGCCGGCACAGCTCTTACCAGAAGTTTTTGAACGATTCTTGCGTTTCTGTTCTAAACAATGGAAACAAGTTCATGTGTGTCCTTTCCCTCGAAAAAGGCTTAGAGTGGAGGAACGCTGTATCGCAGGGCCCGAGGGCAAACACTGTTTCCCAAGCCCTAGGGAAAGAGATACAGGGCTCCGCTGAGTGTTTCCCTCCCTCCAAAATTACTCTGGCCCGATTTTTCAAGTCAGCAGTTCATTACGGTTAATCATATTACGAATATCGTTGTGCTGATATTGGGGATTAACAAATGAAATCGTGTTGTGTTCCCAACGCACCATCGACCTGCAAACTGGTTTCATTTCATTCTCAAACGAGTACCAGTTTTGTTGACGCGCACTTACTGCGCGAATCACATGGGGATCTCATGGACTGCTAATTGACAGAACATTTGTAACAACCCTTATAACCACCGGTACCGAAAATTTAGCTTCTGCTTTTAAAATACCATCTATCTCTTCTTTTTTTACATTCATCAATAATCAGTTGCCCAATCTTCATTCACACTTCTAAAAGCGTCTACCGTTTCTGGGAATGGGTTTCTGGGAAGCTCAGAAGGTTTAGCGGGCGAAAACGTTTCGACGACAGCAGTGCCTTAGAGAATGAAGGCTTTAGCTTTAATAGCGTTCAATAAGCATCTACGTTTTGTTGGAATTCGAGAACCAGTGAATTGGTTCTGATTCCATTGCTATTGGACTGGAGCAAAAGCTGTTCCTTCGGTACTTTCAACCCCTTGACACCTATAAAAGTCGTACCTATTGTAAAAACTTCAACGAATGTGTTGGACGGTGCGCGCAATCATTTTTTGGGCCTACTTTCTGACGCCCCTTATCAGCGCTTATCAATTTTATCACATCCTATCGCCCACTTATGATGTCCCCATCTTGTCTCCTGAACCGCTTCTCGCGACCAACGTCCCACGGTTGCTGTGGTGCTCTGTATCAGTTTGATGAATTCTTATCAGTCGTTATCTCATAATGTTACCCACCATCAATGTCCCATTCCCAGTCCTTACAAAATCTAAGAACCAATGCCCTACCGTTGCTGAGAGGTGCTTATAAATTTGATAAAACCGCCCATTTAAAGCCCTCATAAGCTCTTACCAGTTGTTTTCCTTTCGTTTCACCAAATGCTGTTCCCGCCCCGTCCCCTATATCACTTATCAATTTGAACTCTCTGCGGGTAAACCCAATGAGGTTATGAACTCTCGGTTGAACACACACGCACACTATCAGACCAACTTAGCGAGTTGTATGTATTAGGATTCTATCAGTTCGCCGGACGTGGGGATAAGGCCTGAGATTGACAGTGTGTGGTTTGTTCTCCGTATCATGCGGGTGGTAGTAGCGCTTATGTCAGTGCTGTTACTTCAGCTCCTCCCTTTTCACAATAACCAAATACCAGAAATGTGGGGAGATAGTACTGTGATTTTTGAGGAAAAGGCGCCCATGATCTGCGGGATAGATTTGTAGATTGCCCTCCATATAGGATCATTTCCATTAGCTTTCATTCGGTTTCAGATGAACGCACTCAAACAGTGCTCAAGCCGGAGTCTTATCGAAGTAGCCCTAGTGAATGTGCGGAAGAGATTCCTCGATCGGGCCACATGCCGTTTCTCTCCGGATTCTATAGAGCATGATATTGTCAAATATAGATTGAAGAAGGTATGTTTGGCACAAAAAAAAAAGCACACATATGCTCCAGCATCCTCTCGTCCTGAACAATTCCGAGGCGGCCAACCCCAATGGCCACCCCTGTCAGTGTGGCAAGTGACTTAGCACGCACGCGGTCCTGTGATCCATCGGCTCCCGTCCAGGGCATCCAAGCCCTACCCTCTGGGGAGGCTAAATTGATAATAGATTTGTCTGAGAGGATAGGAACACTGACTTGTACATCAGCTTGCACCTGAAACTCATTGTATAGGCGGCCACATCGCATTCACTAAGCCACTGCAGTTCTGAATAAGACTGGGCATATGCGGTGTCAGGTACTGGTGGTTATACTGACGGTCTGATCTTCTGCATTAGAGCGTAATTTACCGTTGCTTCGGAAAATCTCACAGGTACGAATTCCAGATAATCTGTGAACATATAGCGCCGTTGCGGAATGCTCAGTTTTCGCCAAGACGCTGGTAGACGCTGCCGCGTTCATACATTGTGACAACGTCTACCAGCGTCTTGGCGAAAACGACCACTAGCGTTCCGAGCGTCCGGCAGCGTCAGTGACTAGGAAAGTATAGATATCGATCTAGCGTCTACCAGCGTCCACCAGCGTTCACCAGCGACCGGGAGTAGAGAGTATGGGGAAGTAGAGGGTAGCAAACAGCTGGATTAGGCGTCGTGAAATTGCGTCGCGTGCAACGACACCGTGCAACTGCACCACTTTGTACAACAAGTTTACATAGTTCTGTGCTTTAATAATTGTGCAGTACGGTTGCACGGGTGTTTGCTACCCTCTTACTTCCCCATACTCTCTACTCCCGGTCGCTGGTGAACGGTGGTAAACGCTGGCAGACGCTAGAACGATGGCTATACTTCCTCAGTCCTTGAGACGCTGCTCTTCGCTGATGGACGCTGGCAGACGCTGGATCGATATCTAGACTTCTCTATCCTTCAAGACGCTGCGTCGCTGGTAGACGCTGCCGCAAAGTATGAACGCAGCCTAGGGCGCTACAGGCAGGGCACAGCCTTTTATTCCACAACACTTGATTCAGCGTATTTCTCCCCTATCACGTTGGCGTATAAAAAATAGTCTTTGGCAAATGTTATATTTTTTGGAACACGCCATGACTTCCGTTCAGAATAGTAGTGTCATATTGTATACGACATACAGTGACCTGCTATAATCAGTAGATATACAAGTCAGTAATATTCTGCTAGGTGAATTTTCGGATTTCATACAAATCTATCAATCCCGCGGAGAGGGAGGGCTTGCCGGGGGCAGATGGGAATTTGATTCTCTGACGCATCTTTGGCCACTACACCACGTT
>MU950722.1:0-14791 GCA_036418165.1 Cooperia oncophora
CAGGTAGTAGATGGCGACAACATGCAATTAAGGACCGAAAACAGTAATGAGTGTCTACGATGACGGGGTCTACATGAAGTCCGGTGCTCCATTCGACAGGTTAAAACGAGTTATGAAAACGCCGCGCCCATCGCCGCGCGTGGCGGTGCGGCGAATTACGATCCTCTTTACCGTCTCCCCGAATGGGGTGCGTTCGGCACTCTCGCAGGTCTCGTTTGCTAGTTCTTGCTGAAATACACGTCTCACCTTGGTAAGACCTGTATACTCCTGTCAGATGTAAACAAAGCTATTGCTACTGCGTAGCTTTGCAGGTTACTACGAAAGGCATCGGCATATTCAGTGGCAACAAACGAATGCCCCATCGTGCCGAACTGCGACGATAATCCTATAGCGCTGTGTGGACTGCTATGAAATCGCGTTCTGATTTCCAGACAGGATCACGGCTCTAACGGTAAGTGTAGAATCAGTTCATTTAAGTAGGTTTCAGTGCACGTTTTTCTTCGACTTGCATCAACATCGTTCAGCTACTTCCAGGCGGGTGGGGCGGTGGGCGTTCGGGTCGGTGTGTTGCTAGGCTGCTATAAGGCATTGTTCACAGTCTACGACCCAGCGTTTCTCTAGAAAGAAACGCTCCGGCGAAAAGCTTTCGATACGTATCGATTGGCGGTTGGGCGAAGAGTCTGGCGGTTGCGCGAAACGGTTTTGATACGTATCGACGGGGTTGGGCGAAGCGTCTGGGCGAAAAACGCTAGCCCGACCACCCTGGCGTTCCCTCTGGGCGGAGCCTGCGAAATCGATACGCATCTATTGCTTTTCGTCCAACCGCTGAACCGCGGCGGTTCGTCGAACGGGGCGGTTGGCGATTCTCCGATCAATAAGTATTTTTTGCTTTGGCCGAACCGCCATTTCGTCAGGGTCTCAGTCTGTGAACGATGCCTGAGGGTACCCCTCTTAGAAGAGGCGCCGCTCAGCGCCTGCTGGGGGTGGGGAGCCAACTTCCGTCCTGCTAGGCTTGTTAATCCTACACATTTTGGAGGACTCATCGTGCCGTTCGCCTTTAAAAATGTATTCCACGCTGATCGTGAGAGCGGAGTAAGGCGTACCAACTTGCTTTTCTCACTAGTACGCTCCCGTTTTAGTACAGCAAGTAATAGAAGTTCTGGCAAGTAGGAGGAGCTTCATTGAATTACATACCTGTCTCTCCTCATATAATATCTCGCTCTGCTCCTAATGTAGAACGCTAGTGAAGAATAATAGCATAAGAGCTAAAAGTCTTTCATAATTTAGACTGAGATCTTGAAGTTTTGCTGATTTTATGTTCCTCTCGAAGCATGCTTCCATTCCATTCCCTGAATGGAATTGACTTTCTCATTCCCTAGTAAATTTGCGGTGTTAGTTTATGAAATATGTGAGCGATTGTAGTCATTTTTAGAATTCCACTCAAATAGTACATGTATCAGAATACTTTATTGTAAAGCGATGTCATATTGGTGAGTTCTGAATTGTCTCGTAATGCTGAGGAAGCTGTGGTGGTCTCAGAGAATGGTCTGTCTCGGAGATGCTTCGAGTCCGAACGGCAGGTAATGAGCTGTCTGTGGTGTCATTCGGCATTTCCGGAACAATCTGAAATATTAAGAGAAATCAAAGACGACACCCAATGGACCTCTAGACTAGGGAGAATTGGTAATGCATGGACCAAGTGTTAATAGTGCGAGACACAATGACTGCATTTGAGAGAGATCGATCAAGTTTCAGCACCCTCGTGAGGGCACGCTCCACGCTGGTCATATGGGCGTGACCAGGCCCTCCACTGGGTCTTCTTCACAGCTCATGGTGACGGATTAGAGTCGGAGTCAGGAATCAGTCACAGCCGTGCCTTCTTTATCAGCTCACTTAGAAGGGCAACAACATTAGACTTCTTTGAGAAACTCTAGTTCAAACAAGATGCAGAACCCAAATCATCCATAAACTGTGAAGTAGTGCTTTACAGTTAATATGTTGATAGCGTCACAATCGGTAGAGGCGCTTTTGAGGGGATTGGAAAGAGACCACCCTCGGCGCTTCCACCACTGGTTGTTTTCTTCCCAGTCACTAACTGACGACCACAGGTAGGGCAGGATAACTGAAGACAAGCTCATCCCCACCCCCACCTTCCTCCATGGACTGAAAGCGACGTTATCAAGAATAAGAGTGAGGCCCTCTTCCAGTCCAAATCAATTGTCAACTTACACTGAGGCGTTTTTCGATCCATGATGGTAACGAATCATCTGAAAAGGGTATGCAGTAATGTAAGAGTTAATTGCATGGATTTCCTACAAAATACAGTTGCTCAGCACCATAGAAAAAGCTTTATAAACTCACCTCTCATAGAAAGTTGTCGCTGTGGGCTCTTCTTCTCGTTGGCTACGATTTGAGTCCTCAATGAAAACCGCGTTTAAATATCTATGCTTAGGAGTTAGAAGGGGAGCGAATCCAAAAACGAAAAGAAAACGGTATCTAAAAAAGATCTCACCCTGACAAATTCTTTCGAAGCCTCGAGACGACTCGATTTATACCCGGTGAAGGGGTCAACGAAGATGGCCTGAAATGATAGGAATTTTTCACTTAGGCCTATTGAAATGATAAGAACAGGACGAACGTTCTGATGACACTGATTTTCCTCGGAGTAGCGCAGTCGCAATCTCGTCCGGATAACGACATCATGGTGATCTCGCTAACGCCTGTTGGTAATCTGGAATGAATTTAGATGTGCTCTCGCCGGAATCACAAATGAAATTGCAGTTGTTCGCTGGCCTGCCTGTGGAGGAACAAGCAAAGAGTTCATCATGAACGCTCTATATAAGGTCCCCATATGTAATTTCCCATTTTGGCTATACATTAAAGGAAGTTAACTTTAAGAAGGGAGATCAGAATTCGAGAAGTGGAGATGGGACAGAGGCGAAAGAAGCGGCAGATTCAGGACAGAGAAGTCTCTTCCGGGCGGGAGCTTGCTAGTGAGCAATCTTCATGGTCGTTGCTCCTCAGGTATTCAGCTTCGAACCGCAAAATAGCTGCGGCTAAGCGATTCCGAACCAGTCAACCTTACTGTTGGAGAAAGGCTGAGTTACACTTACTATTATCACCAGGTGGTGCCCAATCGAGGCAGACAGACAGGAAAGGGACACCTAGTCCTGAAGCCGATTGCTTCCCCACAACTCTCCCACCTACAGTAATCCTTGTAATCGTAGCTAGTTCGCGAATATTCTCGAGGCAGTGCGGAGCAGTCACAAGAATGCTGAGATATTGGAAAAAGAAGGTCCCGTCTCCGGATCCGACTTTTGCCGCATATCTTCAGCATGTGTTCGTGATAAATTTATACGGAGCCTGCACTGCCGGCGTTATACAGCATTACCAAACTGTTAAAACCACAGTTGCGGACATTGCACGACCAGCTGCTATTTCCGTGCCAACGCCTAACCTCTTTAGGCTGCGTTTATACTTTGCGGCAGCAGTGTAGCGTAGCGCTTCCAGCGTACGCCAGCGGCAGTGTCGGGGAAAGGATACATATCGATCTAGCTTCACACCGTCACCCCAGCGACGCATAGCGTGGCCGCTGGCGTAGGAACGGCGACACGAGGAACACTAGCTTATCGGTCTAGCTTCACCAGCGTTTCTCCAGGGTTTTCCCAGCGCTTCAGCGGCTAGAGGGTATTGAAGGTAGGAGAGTACTGAGAGTACAAAATACTCTCCTACTTTCAATACTCTCTAGCCTCTGTCTAGCCCCGTCGCTGCAAGCGCTAGCGGGGCTAGAGAGTCTTTGAAAGTCAGGAGCAGTACAAAATAAAAACGCGCTACCTTCAATACTCGCCTAGCCCGTCGCTGCAAGCGCTGGGAAAACGCTGGAGAAACGCTGGTGAAGATCGATCGATAGCTATGCTTCCCGTGCCCTCGCTAACGCCAGCGGCACGCTAGCGCACGCGCTAGCAATCGTATAAACGCGCTCTTACTCATGCAATCACTTGCCTCTTTCCGTCTGGACACAGATGGCAGCCCACAGACAAGCCAGCCTCTGAGATGTGCCACTGCAAACTTACAAGATGCGTGTATGGCGGAATGACCGGCCAACGGCTCTGCACGTCGTTGCATCGATTTCTCACTATAGAGCAAGTCTATCGGCAACCGCCAGAACTCGTCTTTCCTCTCCTCCGGAACCTGATCGTTGCCGTCGTCAACTATGGAAATGCCAATCTAAAAAACACTCTTTCAGAGAAATCAACTGTGTGCTACCTCATAGTCCGTTACGTCGCTCAGTACCACTGCGACGTAATCAGAGCTGAAGTCATCGACGGGATCTCAGTCAGAATTTGTAGAGGCTGTTGGCCGTGGGCTTTTGGAGAACGCGTATCGCTAAGCCTACTTTCCCGCACTTTTTTCTTTACTCCCGAAGGGCTAGCGGGCGATCACTAGAAAACGGGCTAGCATGGCCGCAAAATAATGAGAGAACGTTGACACGCCCAAACCTAACCTTTTGATGAATAACGATAAACAGTTGTTGAGAAATCAATGAGATCACAGTTTTGCGGCGACGCTTCGCTAGTGACGTGAGCTGGTCACGTCACCTATACGGTACTCCCACCCGCGCACCGCAAATTGCCGGTTTGGTGAAAAGGTTTCAATGTAGAGTCAGACAGCTCTCCTGTTGCTACGAGTCGCCGCAACACGGATGTCCTGACCTGCACCCGATTTAGGTTAGGATATCGCCTGAGCAACCCACATGAGATTCACCGATCTAGAGACAAATTGCCTCAAAGTCGTCCGTTCATCTTCACCAGAAATGGATTCAGCTAGAGCTATCTGCACCCCACCCCTGCCACCTTCAGCCAGCCCCATATAGAATGTGAACTGTAGACATGACATCACAGGAATCACAAAATCGATCTAAACATTCAGGGTTAAAAATAAATTTTGGAAAGGAAATTGTGTAGATTGTAATGTGTCCAAAAACACTTTTACTGTTTTTGCAATACGAGGGAGGATGCCACCCACAGTGAGATTCCGAAACTCGGGTCAAGAGCGTGATCCCAAATGCACTTATGGCGATATTTTTAAAGACAGCCCCGCGCTCAAGTAGTACATGGTCGTCCTTCCTTGTGCAGGTAGTTCAGCCCCCAAGCTAGATACTGTCCCACTCTCGCGACTCCACAGTGAGCGAGGAGCGAGCTACAGCCGCTCAAAGTTCTAGTTCTAACGCCCGCTCAGTTGGACCGCCCCACTTGCTAGCTGCCCTCTGACGGAGAGCCGCTCAGTTGTTCTTTGTTGGGACGGCGGGCATTAATCGGAACTGCATGTACTTTTTGCTGACCGCGCTCGTGCCCATAATAATTCTGCTCTCCTTCATCACATTTTATTCATTGGGAGCACATACAGTCAACTGCAACCCATCTCGTAAGGTAAAACGCGTAAAAATCACGAATGATGCAATTTCTGTGGTGCAAAAGCTCGACATGCACCAAAAGCCGCACACTTCACGTAACCCCAAATTAGGACGCCAGATTTTTGAATTTTTTTTTTGTTTTCGTTCGTGTCTTTGTTGTTTTTCATATTGTTTTCTTTGAAATGGATGTTGTCCACTACTGGGAAATGCCATAAAGCGATTTGTGAGCCAGGGGTTGCCCACGGACCGCAGGGCGGTGTAACTGTAAGGGAGCAATTTTTTGTGTTCTTGAGGGCTCTTGTTGCTTTTTTCCTTCATTGAGGAATTACTTATCAGCTACTGTTTCATAATTCAGCAATTATCCTTGACACTTTTATCGCGGGAGCTGTCTTGAAACATTCTGCCTGAGCTAGCTACCTGCTGTCATCTATAATCCTACAGTATGTCGCACATTTCTATGATTAAGCTTCTTTCACTCTAACAATCGGATGTGAAATAGACGCTTGCGAGGAGAAAGGCGTTTTCATGTCGCTACCACCTTTTCGGAAACCATGGCCATCTCTTTTTGACCCGCATAGGAGCCGTGCACACAGCTTTATATTCGCCGCTGCACCTTGTAGATCCAAAAATTTCTACAAGGTGCAGACCTGCATCCCTCCAGAGATTTATGAGTACCGGACTCATTTTGATGGACGAAATCACTGAATGTCGGCTGGAAGCCACAAGTAGTTTCTAAGAAAACACGTACTTAAAAGCCCACTCCATGCTGGTCTTGTAGGCGGAGTCAGCCCTTTCCTAATTTAGTTCTCATTCCAAAAACAGCAAGAGGAGAGTCGCACCAAGAGTGCACAGTAGGGCACCAGAGCACGACCATAGTGGAATGTCCGACGAGCTTGTTAGGTGAAATACTCTACTAAGGCCTGACGCAAGCAAGTATTTCACCTAACAACCTCGTTGGCACAAAAACCATATCTTCACGTAACAATTATGTTGAGGTTTCACGAAGAGAGAAGCGGGCTAGCTCAGAGATCAGGGAAGGAGGCCTCGTAGGCACTGCGCTTTGAACTCAACAATATTTTACAGTAGCTCACCGTGATTGGATCTCCAGAAGGGGAGAACTGGCGCGCGAAAAGAGGGCGATGAAGAAGAAGAGATGCACTGCCAGAGTGACGAGTTGAGGGTACATAATTGGAAGCGGCACCCAGTCGTAGTTAGTAAGAGTAAGCAAATTCGTGCGGAATCGTCGGATTTCCTAGAAGTTGTTACATTTACAAAAAAAAGCCAAGTATAAGGCAGACACGTTGCTGCTTTGCTAGCAGATATGTTATATTCCACAATGCTTGTATAAGAACGCGTTCATTCTTCGCGGTCGCGCGATTGGATCGCTCGACTGGATCGTGTGATTGGATCGCGGGCTCTAGTCGAGCGATCCAGCCGAACGACGAAATCGTAATTCGCCGCGTTGGCGGGCGTTGCTAGCGAAGCCGCCTGCCGCGCGCGGCAGCTGCAGATTTGCAGCAGCGTGCTTGTTCTCGTGTCAACTTTCTCACTAACAGTACGTGAATAGAAGAGATCGTGAATTGGCGGGTGGCGGGGAGGTTCCTCCGTTGTCGTTGTGAAACACCGTAGACTAACTCTTGCGCCTTAAAGGGCAAAGTGCGCCACACGTGATGGCGCGGCTAATGGCGATTGTCTTGACCGTTTCACAAATCACAAAAGGAATGTATTGCCTTATAAACGGGATGCTTCACCTCTAAACACTTCGAGAGCAAGATATCACTTGAAATAGTTTCGTCTTCATATCTGGCTTTCTTCAGCAGGGTGATGGCCCATTCGATTGGGATCCAAGTCTTCCCATAAAGACAGCCGTGCTTTCCCATATTCGCTGCTGCACTGTTGAGTCCTTCGAGTTCTTTTAGCTCGTGACTCATCAAAAATCCTGAACTAAAGAGTTTCGTAAATTTCTGAACTGACTCTACCATAATATTCAGTCAATGTTCGGGAGAGGAGGAGGGCGTGTCCATGTCTTAGTTGTGAGTGCAGCGGCGCCACAAGTACCGGTTTAGACAGAAACGAAGTAGCGCGTACATGATTTCCGTATCTCGGACACGAGAGGGCGTGGCTGCGTACTTCATTCGAACGTGGCGGTGGTTGCGTTTTGGTGGGATATTGCCGCCTTGGGATCAATTTAGTCATGTCTTTCTCGAGCACAGAACAGAACGACAGTTGTCTCAGTTGGAGGTAACGAAAAACGCATTCAACACTATGTACGAATGAACTACGCAGCCACGCCCTCTCAATGTTCTGATATGGGGTTTGAGGAAGCACGAAATCTATTTCAGACATCTCGAAACCGCCCTGACTGATTGCAACGATATCACGGTAGACACGCCCTCCCCGTCTCCAGAATATGTAATGAGTTGCTAGCCAAGTGACCCACCAGAAGCGACAACCGTATCCATGGTTGGAAACCGTTTTCGAACTTGAACGGAAATATCGCGGAAGGCGAGCAGCTGTGCGACAACAGAATACCTGAGCAAGAAATGTAAGAGAATGTGCCCCAGTTGGGCTTGAGAGGGGGGGGGGGGGCTTCGCACTTTCGCTACTTCCCTTCGTCGTGTTCAGTGCCTTACAAAAATTGAGAACTGTTGGGAGTTAGCTGGCAGGTAGCTTTTACAAACTTCGACCGGTGTCACTCGGCTTCACAAGATTCCACACATCTCTACGGGATGGCTTCCTACAACAGTGGTAAGTGGCGAGAGGGCAAAATGCACAGCCCCTCAAGCTGAAGCAGTGCCGAAAATCTCTTTATGCAATCCAAAAGACAGAGAAGGATACAGGAGCAACGTATGAGAAGCACCCATCTCGATCAGATGGAAGGCGGCCAAAAACCAGACCTAACGTCTCACCCACTCTGTATTTACAGGGGGCCCAAAATATAGCAGTCTATATTGTGGAAGGGATGTAATTTAAGTCTATAAGTTCTTCATTCAGTGGATTTCAAAGTTATAACTTTCGAATCGCGCACTGCCGCGTTAAACAGCTGTTAGCAGTTCGACCAGTAACAACTTTGAAAATTCAGTTTATTTCGTAAAATAAAGGAGGTCCAGCTGCAAATCACTCTTGCAACAAAAAAGCATCTTCATCGTCTGCTTTACAAAATAGCGAAAGTGTTTTCCTTGTAAATAATTGCTCAATCAACATATGCTGATATAGCCTCAGAAACGAATTAAAATGAAATTTACCTGATTATATTTCTCCGCCGTGTTCTGGTCTTGTCATCCGAGCCCCGAACACATGCAGAAATGGTGTGGGCAAGGCTGAAACATCTGTCTTCGTTTACAAATGTTAGTTAGCTTCTTGCAACTAAAAAAGAATAAAGATAAAAAATAAGGCATAGAATAGATGAAAACGTGCTTCAAAAAACAGTTACTGAGCCAGTGGGAAAGTTCATGCAGATCATATGGGTGCTGTTGCCATATGATCTGCATGAACTCCCTCCCTTTCGTTGAGTGGCGCAATTCGTCTTGGGTGAAGGTGCATTTCGCACTTCCGCTACTTCTCATCGCCGCTCATTGCTTCGAAAGAGTTGACAGGCATTTCCTACTAGAGTGATCTCTACAACCTTTGACTGGTATTACTTCATGGCCGCACGAGGTTCACAGAGTTTGAAACGACGATGGGAAGCAGCGAAAGCGCAAAATGCCTACCCCGCCGCCCTCCCGGAGCCGAACTGTGCCCACTAATATATCTGTCCCTTAATCCCTTCTGGGAGTGTAGGTAGGAGGGGTGCATTTATGAAGGGTTGGCTGTCTCTGCCCACGCGCCAGCCTGGGCTGCGCCTCTGAACAGCTTTTGTAAAAAAGAGAAGTCGAAGAGAAGAAAAGAAAAAAAGAGCCTCTAGTGAAAATTTAGCGAAGACACTAACTTTTCTATGAGACCGATGTTGTTAAATAGTGTTGACCATCTCGTTACGATCACAGTGACGAAAAAATCCGAGCATAAAATCAAGTGGAATGTCTTTAATGTGCTGATCCAGTACTCGAGCAACGTTTTGAAATCGCCTGAAACAGAATATCATAGGGAAACACTAAAAATTTTATCTGCTCTTAATATCACTTTTGTAGTAACTTTGTTCTTTCGGGGGTTATCTGAGGATGGATAGTCTGTTCGCTGCGGTTGCTGATGCTTGTCAGAGGGGAGGGCCGGCTTTGAGGTAGTCCCGCTTTCCTAGGACTCTTTCCGCTTGCCGCCTCCAACAGCTGGTGGAGAAAAGGCTGGCGCCGCGTTATACCCAAGCTCCCTAATACACCCCAGCATCCACAGCTTGCTGGAATCATGCGATAAGCAAGGCAGTGCTACGGTCCTCACGGAAGAACCTGGTGTCGATTTACCGTCACCGTAGGATAAGGATAGAATGCTCGGGCTGCAGGAAAAGAAGCCGACGCGGGTTCTTATCTGTGCGCGTGGCCACATACGGCCACACCAACTTCGCCTTCGCACATGGTTTGGTTGTTAGAACCGTGCCACGTGTGACGGCACAACGCTCAGACTCATGGTCTGGGCTACACTTGTCGTAGTTTGCGTACGACCTGTAAGCGTCTATGGTATGCGCTTTGAGGATGTCATGCTCCGTTACGACGCTTCCTCTGCTATAAAGATTCCGGGATGAAAACCAGTCGAAAAATTGAAAAACGCGTGTTTTCTTTATACTTTGTAAGAACAGACTAACCGTTGTTGGTCGATGCTGAGCAACTCACGCTGGGCGATATGAATGAGACAGAAAAGTATCGACCAAATAGCCGCCTGAATTCCCACCGCCTTCCAAAGGCTTCCACGCCAACGAAGAAGAATACGTAAGAGAGTCCAGGGATGAGATGTAGCCACACAAAGATTGTAGTTGACGGTCATTGAGAAGGTAACAGACGATAGCAATTCGTTACTGTTTGAAGTAGAGCGAGTCAGAGATCAGTTCAAATTATTCTCCTGAAAATAAAAAAAAAAAGTGTTTAATGAGGTAGAGAAGAAATGGGTGCTCGCTGTTTGGTTCAGAGGGGGGCATCATGCTGTTTCACTAGTTCCCTTTTCTGACTCCTGTTAAATTACTCGTTAAATTACACGCAGCCTTGGAGGGAACTGTAGGCTTTGTGAAGTGTAAACAAAGCTCCAGCTTTTTCACAGCCTCACAAGGGTTTACAGGTAGCCACAGATGGCAATGATTAATGGGAAGCGAAATGCCCCTTCCAAGCTAAAATGGACCTAGAAAGAATACAACCTTTACATTTTGAGAGAGTTATTGCATTCATATCAATAATATCGGAGGGGTCACCTAACGCTCTCCTGGGGTCATAATTCACTCGGCACTTAGGTTCCACAACCAGTTTGGAGAGATGTGCAAAAAAGAGATTCAGAAAAGGTAAGGCATTCAGAAAGTGATCACAAGAGTGCTGAGGGAACAAGTCTCTATCTCAGGGAGTCGAACCTGCACCTCACGCCTTCCGCTGAGGTGCGATCTAGGTCCGCTCTCACCCTTAGAGCTCAATGGCGTTTGTTCTTTAACCTTACAGCCTTGACTGTTTATGGCTAATGGATAGCGCACCCGCTCGGAAAGCTTGAGGTGCGGCCCGAAACTTGGCATTCTTGTGGTAATTTCGAACAGCGGGCACTTCTCGTACAATAGGAGTTCGAAAAATTGACAAAGAATCAATAAGACAGCTGTGCCCAGCCAAAAACGAAGGCAGATGAAAACATGGTGGAGGACTAACAGGTTTCGCTGTCCTTTAGGGGCTACCAACGACCGTGTACTTTTGTGTGGTCTTGTGCCAGGACACAAGTGATCTTCTGAACTGATAAAGAGCCTTTGGAAAAGAACGGTCTTTGCTGACTGGCTAAAGGCAAGAACAGAGTTACTCCCACGCAGTTCAACTGATTCCCATAGAGTTTTCTGATAAAAGACGAACATAACCTCAAGTCCTTAAAGATATCCTTGTGCAAAACGTGTTCTCAGTAGGATCACCTGACATCCAGCCCCCAGACTTCATGGTGAAAATCTGGTGTGGTCTATTGTGCAAAAGTCAAAGGACTGTTCTTCTTATTATTTGGCTAATAAGTAATGGCCGTTTTTTTCAATTGAAAAATTTGTTCGAAAAGTGAAACGTTTTGCAAGCAAGTTATATATCATCTGATAGGAAACTTCTCGTAGTATAAGAATATCAAAAAAGCTTTGGTTGAGGATATAGTTTTTGTGAATTTTTTAGTCGTTGAAGTTGGAAGTGAAGTCGGCGAAAATTAGCATCTTCGACAACTGCCTCTATTTACGTCTACTCGAAGTGCTAAAATCGCTTAAGCTGCTCCATACATTCGGAAAAGGTTGAGGTAGAAGTCTCAGCAAGGGAATCTCAACAGGACCTTTGCAACTAATTCAAGCATATTTCAAATGTTGGCGACTCAACCTTGCCAATATGGCAGCTCACGTCTGTCCACCTGATAATTCATGCAATAGAATGAATTAATTGAATTTGAATTTGATATTCTAATACTACGAGAAGTTTGCTATTAAACGATGTTAAGCTTGCTTGCAAAACGTTTTACTTTTGGAACAAATTTTTCGATTGAAAAAACGGCCATACTATTAGCCAGCCACTACATTGGCTGTCTAGTACAGTAATGCTTTAATAATATAATATAAAAAAAGTTTTGCAAGCAAGCTTAACATCGTTTAATAGCAAACTTCTCGTAGTATTAGAATATCAAATTCAAATTCAATTAATTCAACTATTAGCATGAAATTTCTAAATAGAGGCAGTTGTCGAAGATGCTAATTTTCGCCGACTTCACTTCCAACTTCAACGACTAAAAAATTCACAAAAACTATATCCTCAACCAAAGCTTTTCGAATATTCTTATACTACGAGAAGTTTCCTATCAGATATATAACAACTCTCAAAACTTTCACTTTTCAAAGAAATTTTTCAATTGAAAAAAAAACGGCCATTACTTATTAGCCAACCTAATATATGGCATTAGTCCCACCTCTGCACTACACGTCCTATGAATGCCCTCCCCGAGGTTTTATCGCCAATAAAAACTACAACATTTAGTAAATAGTACAGAACTCCTGTCGGGAACATAGGCAGAGATTTCACGACATCTGTCTGTTAACAAAGACCCCCAGTTGAGGTAACTGATGCAGCCCTCGAGATTAGCTCCTAAGGCATGAATTCTGGTGACATAATTACAAAACTGGCAACAAAACAGGCTTAGAAATCCATATGTACCAGAAGCTCTGAGGCTTGAGCTGACACTAATCAACAGAAAAGGATCTCGCTTCTACCACAATAATGTGAGGCCCCATGCACATTATTGTGGTAGAACATAACTACCGCTGTAGAAGCCGTAGAGCTGAGCTACAAATCATACAGAAGAGGTGGGAGTCCGCGAGCGAACACTTTTGAACCGCTTGAAAAACAACTGCACATCCCTAGATCTTGGTCGTTGCCGCTTGTGAATGAATGGGTCCACAAAAGCAACAGTGTGCTACTTTCTCAGGTCCTCAGTTTGGTTTTCCTGTGGGTGCACTGCGGAATGGTATCTGACTATCACAACCTTACGACCTCATTTCGGCTTATTATCGAGTGAAGAAAGTAGCATGATAGTGCTGCTGCGAAGCCTTTCATATAGCAAATCGTGAACTATGAACACAGTCTAACCGAAAGCAGGAAGGGGGAAGGAGCTGTTCTGTTTCGCTTCAGAATTTCGGAATTTTTTGGAAAAAACATTGGATAATTCCATTGGGAAAGAATACACCTAGTTTTTGGAATAGTAGGTATTTTGGCACCTGAAATGAAATGCGGATAGCTCCTAATCCATCCCTTGGTGGGGCACAAGTGAGAAACAAAACAGCTAAGAGTTGACGACGGAATAGATGAGAACATCGTCAAAGAGGCGTTCTTGAAAAGTGCTGATTTGGTGTAGTGCTCGGAGCTCACACAGGTGTTGAGATACATTTCATGCAGAGATCGGGAGGACGTAACTTCTTCATTTAAAGATGGCGTGGAATGCGTTTTGGTTGGATTGTCTCGATTAAGAAAACGGTCATCCTATCAGAACAGAGATGTGAATACGATTTTTCCAAACTGGCACTATCCAACCGAAAGCGCAGCTGTCGGCACCTTCGAGTGGAGTACGTGGCCACGCCCTCCACATCTCCGGGATTAGAGTGCAGAATCGCTCTCAAGCCCTATGTTCAATATATTGAATATTCAGCATTCTAAACATAAGTCTCAAAAATCTATGTGATCTCCAAACGTGCCAAGAAAGATAGACTTTTTTATAATACGCTTTCAGAGGTACTCCCTTTTGTTGGCTTCATTAAAGTTAAACCGTACCCTCACTCCCAAAGACTATACTTTCCATGTGTGAGGTGAATAGGTCCGCTGGTGCAATAGTATGCCACTTTCACCGCTCAAATATGCATAGGGACGGGATTGTGGGGTAGTGGTACCTAAAAATCGTCTCCATGCTATGCGCGTGCTATCCACAAAGCGCAGCGCCTACGTCAGTACCATAGTCCCGCAGCGAACGCACAGTCAGAGGTAGATAACAACCAAAAGAGGGAGCAAACAGCAACGAGAGGGGCCACAGTTAGCGTGTGGTTGGCTGTGCGGCAGCAACGGTGGAGTTGAAAGACAGTACCCGGCCATCATCGTCTTTCATTTAACCGTTCCTGCGCATTTTGAAGCGGACACGCTACTGCAGGTGCAGATCCATTCCTCGCGCATGACGAGGACGAGGATTGAGTAGGAGAAAACTGGGGCATATAGTTAGTTGGGTTTCGGCTAGTAAAACAGCAGAGTTTGGTCGAACACGGTGGTCGTTTGAAAGATACCCGAAACCAACGACTTAGCTTCTAGATAACAAACCAGTTTAAATCAAATAATCGCAATCTTTCTAATAGAACAACGTTCACAGAATCAATTAAGTGCTGCATCGCTGAGCGAATAAAAAAGTCCAGCGAATTTCCGATTGCTAGTATTATGCTCTCGCAGACGAAGGTAGGGCTGGTATTCTCTCGTTTAGGAGTCAAATCCGGCATATAGCCAAGGGCCTACAAGCTGCTTTTTGTCCTTTGGGCGGTGTCTCTAGTCTGAACTCCACCGTTGCCGATCCCAAGCCCAGATGAGTTGGTGCGAAGGGCTAGCAACCTTTCACTGTAAAAAAATCCCTTGCTAAAGAAACGACGAATAAGTTGTTGAAGCTGTTGAATCGAGAAAATCGGATTTAGCCTCGTGACGGATGCCCTGATTCTAAGTTCGGTTTTCTCACCCAAAAACAAAACTTTTATTGGTACCTGGAATGTGCGCACGTTATATCGAACTG